>CAUYQG010055963.1:0-33453 GCA_963574415.1 Tarsius wallacei | reverse complement strand
CCTGGGCAGGCGAAACCTCATCTCTACAATAAATCAAAAAAATTAGCCGGGCGTGGTAGTGCACGCCTGTAGTTCCGGCTACTCGGAAGGCTGAGGTGGAAGGATCGCCGGAGCCCAGCAGGTCGAGGCTGCGGTGGCCGGAAGCGGCCACTGCACTCCAGTCTGGGCAACAGAGTGAGACGCCAACTCAAAAAAAAAAAAAAAAAGAAACTCTTAGGGGACTTTCTAAAGCCAGACTCACTTCTATAAAGAAAGTTTGTAATGTGAAAATATTGAGGTGGCAGTCTTTTAATAACAAACATGATAAAGACCTATAAGAGCTGATCAACATATCACAAAAAGAATGTTTGAACATTTTGGGTCTTATACATATATTATAGAAAGGACTCGTGACAAGCTGATATGAAAACAATAAGGTCAGCCACTGTGTAGTTCTGTTTAACGGCCTTGCGCTGCAATAGCCACTGGTAAATTAGGTTACGCCAACCCATGTGAATAGGCCCACTGGGAAGATAAGAGCTTGATGCCCATATGGTGGAGTGGTGGGGTGCTTAAGAAAGGATTAAAATAACAACACAGAAGAACCAGCAAAATCTGGGACAGCATGGATATCAAAGGTAAGGTAAAAGAGTAATGTCAGGGGAAACTGCCTCCTGAAATCATAGTATATAATTATACATAATAAGGGTTACTAATCATGAAGTAATCCAACAAAAAGCCCCTAGGAAAAACTCAGATCAAGCTAGATGTTTAATAAATTGCTTTGGGGAATAACTACTTTGCTAGAAACTGGTGGAGCTGAGATGGAAAGCTCTGGAGGTGCTGGAGAGATTAGGGTAACACCGGAATCCAAATTCAATCCCCTCGGAGGGACTGACCTCGTTAGCTGCTTCCAAGGCAAATCTAAAGGGCCCCAGAAGTTGGCATGAGGGCTGGGTCTCATAGATCAGATGAATGGACAGAAATGTGGGTTATGCCGCATGGCTCTATTGGCTGTCATAAAGAACCAAAATACACTACTCATGAAGCAAGGGGGGAAAAAACCCAAAACAAACTATCATACTAAAATGGTGGATACTATTCATACGTGTTTATACCAATACACAAAGTCTCTCTCTCTCTCTCTCTCTATATATATATATATGCACATAACATGTAATATATAAACACATATATATTGCTTGAATCCTGTGAAAGACCTCAATAACATTGGAACAAAATTTTACTTACAGAAGTTGAGTAACCTCTCTTTTCTCTACTTGGATCACAATGCCTTGGAATCTGTGCCTCTTAATTTACCAGAAAGTCTACGTGTGATTCATCTTCAGGTATGATGGTTCCTTTCACAATATCTAACTTTATTTACCTATGGGTCAAAATCTTATGACTCACTGAGAATCTCATTCATTCACATGTAAATTTTGGATAGATCACTGTCGTTGTGTGGTAGCTAAATGCCTATCAAAAGCATTAATCATTAGTCAAATGAACTCTCCTGTCCAGAAGTCCAGGTTCTGTCCAAAGCCTAATGAGTGCCGCATAGCAGGTATGAAAGCTGCTCTTGAGTGGGATGTCTCCAGGTCTACACTTTGCAACTCCAAGTTAACCTGACACACAGATTTGAAGTGAGGGAGCACTCAGACCTCTGATTTCTATTTCCTTCTCCAAATAGTGGTAAACATTTGCCTTTGGAGACTTTCTAGTTGACTCAATAGGACATCGACTTGAAGCAACGCAAAAGTGAAAAGGGAATGAAAATAAACTAAAACTAATTTCTTGGTATCACAAGAATTCCCATTTATTCTTTTTACTTTTTTAGAGGATATTTAGTGCACAGTACCCGTTTTGAGTGAGCATTCCCTAAGACAGAATACTTTCTCAAGCTCACATAATCCTAGTTGTACGCGGCACTTTATTTTACACGGCCATTACCCTAAGTGATAGCGAGTCGTCTGTTCTTCTAAAATAATACCGTAGACATAGAAAGGGAGCTCAAATTGCACAGAGGGCTTTACTGCCTCAAAGATTCACAGCGTGGACAATACGAAAATCACTTTGTAGATAAAATATTCCGTGGGATCCCACTACGTAGGATATGAATGTTGATCCCAGAGTTCTGAACAGCTTTTTACTTTTATTTTTCAGTTTAACAACATAACTTCAATTACAGATGATACATTCTGCAAGGCTAATGACACCCGTTACATTCGGGACCGCATTGAAGAGATACGCCTTGAAGGCAATCCGATCATCCTGGGAAAGCATCCAAACAGTTTTATTTGCTTAAAAAGATTACCCATAGGGTCATACATTTAACCTGCATCAATACAACATAAAGCTAAACTACATATATACTTATAATCTGTCTCAAAAATGTCTAAAGGAACGTTAAGTATTGTTTAATATTAACTTTGTATCTCATTATGAAGGAATCTGATATTTTAAGCAAGGATGTTTTAAAAATCTTACATATAATAAGCAAAAAGCTTGAATCTCTAAGTTAAAAACAATGTGAAAATATGTAAACAACATTACAAAACCCTTCCAGTATATACTAGACTATCATTTAAAAGGTATGTTTTTATATAGATACCAAAATTTGAGGTATATTAATCACATTACTAATGATGTAAGAGGATAGGTCCAAAAAACTTTCAACTCTGTCTTTCCTGGCCTTTACTGTATCCCTAAAGCGTTTAAGGCAGATGTCCTAAAAACTTTGAAAAGCTAAATATTTCCAGTGATCTCCCATTTTTCTTTTATGATTCATACATACATTTTTCTTTTATGATTCATACATGAGGTAGGAACTTTGCTTTCTTCCTATCAAGGCGGCTATTTTATATTTTCACTTAGCCTGAGAAACAGGGTATAGTCTCATACTGAAGCAAAATTTTCCAAATAAAGTAGAATTTTACTCTCTGATAAAGACCTATTATAGAAATGTTAAAAGTTATTCTGCTTTGTAGTCACAAAGCTTACTAAAATAGTAAAACATTTTCTTTTATCTAAATATTAACATTCTAAGTCTACCATAAAACATTTCAAAAATGCCAAGTATTCACTCTTAGCTTGAATCAAGACAAAAAAAACAAAAAAAAAGTTAAGCAGGCCAAAGCCAGTAGGTTTATTTATTTAAAAAAAAAAAAATCAAAAAAAAGCTCATTCAGCTCTGAGAGGATAACCATAAGGTTCTCCATTGTAAAGGCTTTCAAATATAACTGCAAAAAATTTCTTTTTATATCATAAGAATGAGAATCTCATCAATTTGTCCAAACATAAGAAATGAAAACAAATTATTCTGTAGTGTTACTATACACTACCTTCCCACCCATATACAGTCATGTTCAATGTAACAAACTGAATATTGACAAT
Source organism: Tarsius wallacei (assembly GCA_963574415.1). NCBI lineage: Eukaryota > Metazoa > Chordata > Mammalia > Primates > Tarsiidae > Tarsius > Tarsius wallacei. The sequence goes on along the minus strand of CAUYQG010055963.1, from coordinate 30,078 downwards.
AGAGCGACTGAGTAACATTTTCTAAACACTCATGATGAACTAATATGGCTAATGGTGAGAATCTAATCTTCAACTGAATACTGATAATTTATGATGACCCAATGCTGCCAGATTAAAGTTCCTAAAATAACTTTCCTCCTGCCTTACGCCACTCAAAATTTTGTCTTAGTCTACACATTGCTCTGAATACAAAATTTTCAGTTTTAGAAACATGAGTCTGAACTGTTTATATAAAAGAACCAACATAATTTCTATTATAAATTATACATTGTAATCATGCTGTCTCTGTATACTATACCTAGAATACCTAATTATCTCATTTTTAAAAGGATTTGCTTCTGTTTTTTCCCTACCAAGAATGACATTATATGTTTTTTAATTATTCCATTTGTCAAGGTTGATTCCAAGATAAAAATTTTCATTAAAGTATCTGAAATCTCTTCAGATCACAAGTATTACTTTAACAATGATTATTCTTTTGGTCACTACCGATCATAACTATGATACTGCTTTCTCATCATTTTGTGTGCATGCTTCATTTCCCTGTTACTGAAAGCTCACTGAGAGCACTGAGCACAGCTTTATACTTTATGCTTTCAAAGTGCCTAGCACAATAGTGAGCACATTTAAACCGAATATACAATAAATACTGCAAAATAAAATCCATCTAAATAAAAAGTTTCTGTTTCATTTGGAAAATTGAATCTTTAAACTATCACAATCTTAAATAAATCCATAAGAAAAAAATTGTAACTTTATCTGGAAATATATACCTTGGAAAGACCAAGACTATGGAAAGTGGTCAGAGGACACATCTGTCATGTTTCTAGTTTTCAGAAAAATAATGTATTCCTATAAAGTAAGTCCCCTACATATGAACCTTCACATTGTGAACTTTCAAAGATACAAATATGCATGTTCACTGGATGTCAGCTCCTGTATGCCAGCTGTTGTACTGTACTGTACTGCTATACTTTTCGAGGTACTGTATTGTAATATTAAAAATGTTTTGTTTTTTGTGTTTGTTTGTTTTTTACACATTGTTTGTGAGAAAAGTATTATAAACCCATTACAGTACAGTACTATATAGCTGATTGTGTTGGGTACCTAGGCTAACTTGGTTGGACTTATGAACAAATTGGGCTATGAACATGTTCTTGACAGGGAACTCATTTGTATGCAGGGGATTCACTGTATTCTTGGGTATTTGTTGTTTTGTTTGTTTTTTGAGTCAGGATCTTGCTCTATTGCCTAGGCTGCAGTGAAATGGTGCAACCATAGCTCACTGCAGCCTTGAACTCCTAGGCTCAAGCAATCCTCCTGCCTTAGCCTCCGAGTAGCTGGGACTACAGACATGTGTCACCACGCCTGGCTAATTTTTTGGTTTTGTTTTGTTTTTTAAAGCAGAGATAGGGTCTTGCTCTGCTTCCCAGGCTGGTCTAGAAATCCTGGTCTCGAGTGAGCCTCCTGCCTTGGTCTACCAAAGCACATGAGCCACAGTGCCTGGCTCTATATATTCTTTTCATAATGAAACTTAGCAAGAAGAACATAACTCTCAAATTTTAAAAAATTTAAAAGCCAGTAGTTTTAGATTTAAAAAATGATTGGAGAGAAAAAGTATTGATAAAAAGTCTAAATTATAGAATAAAAAAATAATTTGGGGACTTCTAGATAAAAAGACAATATAAACATAGGTACCCTACATCTTCATATATACAACCTTATATTGCAAATAAAATGAACAATACAAACTATACCACCAAGATCCATAAGGTACCTGGGCAAGTAATTACAGAAAGTTAAAATATGCTGATTCCATTGTATTAAATAATGTGTCATTCTTAACACTAATAATTAAATAAATAGAGGTCTAAAATTAAAAATAATTTATGCCTTACAAACACCACAGAAAGAAACTAAAGAAGATATACATAAATGAAAAGACATTCTGTGTTCATGAATTAGATTTAACATTATTAAGATAACACTACCCAAGACAATATGCAGACTGAACATAATTGCCATCAAAGCCCCTATGATGCTTTTGCAGAAATTAAACAATCTACTCTAAAATTTATATGGAGACTCGATAAAGCATAAGAATCTATAAAAAAAAAAAAAAAAAAAAAGAGAGAGCCAGATAAGGTGCCTTTAATCCCAGCACTTTGGGAGGCCGAGGCAGAATGATTGTTTGAGTCCAGGAGTTCAAGACCAGCCTGAGCAACATAGGAAGACCTCGTCTCTACACAAAATTAAAAAATAGCTGCGTGCCTGTAGTCCCAGCTACTTGGGAGGCTGAGGCAGAAGGATTACCTGAGCCTAGTAGGTCGAGGCTGTAGTGAGCCATGATCATACCACTACACTCCATCCTGGGCAACAAAGTAAGACCCTGACTCAACAACAACAACAACAACAACAAAACCTTTAAAAACAGAAGATGTCCCTGAACATTTACCATAATACTATAAGAAAGGGACTGGCAGTCGCAGGATATTGCCAGGGTGGGGGGTGGGGGAGGGCAGGCGGAGACACAACCTCAACAAGGGTACCTGATCTCAAACCAGGCAAAGTGAGGACCAAAGGGAGACCCAAACTTCACCTGCAGATGTCCGCTTGTGCACCTAATACTGAACTGCACGCCACATCTTTAAAATAAACTATATACTTAAAAAATAATAATAAAAACAGAAGATGAAAGGTTCACATTTCCTAATTTCAAAATTTATTTCAAGGATACAGTAATCAAAACAGTATAGTACTAGTGTAAGTACAGAATATAGACCAAGGGAATAAACTAAACAGTCTAAAAACAAACTCTTGCATATATGGTCAAATCATCTTCAACAAGGGTATGAAAACCATTCAGTGGGGGAAAGGACAGTCTCTTCAACAAATTGTTTTGGAAAAGGTGGATATCAACTTGTAAAAGAAAGAAGTTGAACTCTTACCTTACATCCTATACAAAAACTAACTCAAAATAGATAAAAGACCTAAACGTAAGAGCTAAACTATAAAATTCTCAGAGGAAAACATGGACAAAAATCTTTATGACATTGAATTTGACACTGAACGCCTTAGATACAACACCAAAGCACAGGTAACAAAGAAAAAATAAACTAGACTTCACCAAAATTAAAAACTTTTCAGAGAAATTTACAGAGAAAGGTACAGCTAGACAGGAGGAATAAGCTCCAGAGCTCTGTACCACAGTAGACTGACTACAGGTAAAAGTGTGTTTCAAATCACCAAAAAGAAGGCACGGGATATGAGGACGGAGAGATGACGAATATGCTCATTACTCTGGTCTTGTCACTACACGTTGTATTACGAAAGCATCATGACACATTCCACGAACACATTAGGAGCCATTTAAAAATTAACTTTAAAAACTTTTATGCTTCAAAATCAAGAGAATGAAAAGACAGCCCAGAGAAAATATTTGCAAATCATATATTTGATGAGAAATTAATATCTGGACTACATAAAGAATGCCTATAATTCAACAACAAAAACAATTCAACTTAAAAACTGTCAAGGCAGGCGCAGTGGCTCCTGCCTGTAATCCCAACACTTTGGGAGGCTGAGAGGAAGCCCAAGAGTTCAAAACCAGACTGGGTAACATAGCAAGACCTCGTCTCTATAAGAAATTAGCCAGGCATGGTGGCACACACCTGTAGCCCCAGCAACTCAGTCGGCTGAGGAGGAAGGATCGCCTGGGCGTAGGAGGCTGAGGCTGCAGTGAGCCATGATTATGCCTATGCACTCCAGCCTGGCTGACAGTGAGACACTAACTCAAAAATAAAAAATTTAAATTAAAAAAAAAAAACAGGCAAAGAACTTACATAGACATTTCTCTAAAGTTATACAAATGGCCAATCAGCACATGAAAATATGCTCAGCATCTCTAATCATTGGGAAGATGTAAATCAAAACCACAATGAACTATCATGTCATACCCATTAGGTTAGTTATTGCCAAAAAAACAAACAAAACAAGAAAACAACAAGTACTGAAGAGGTTGTGGAAAAACTGAAATCCCTGTGCTTTGCTAGTAGGAACGTAAAATGGTGCAAGTGCTATGAAAAAGAGTACACAATTCTTCAAAAAATTAAACACAGAATCTGGCAATATCCATTACCAGGTATACTATTATACTGCAAAGAATAGAAAGCAAGAACATACATACATATCTGTACACCAATGTTCACAGAAGCGTTATTCACAATAGCCAAAAGTGGAAACAACCCAAGCATCCATCAAGAGATGAATGGATAAACAAAAGGTATCTACTTACAATGGAATATTAGTCAGCCTTAAAAAAAAAAGGGAAATCTGATACACGCTACATGTATAAACCTTGAGGACATCATTCTAAGTGTAATAAACCAGACAAAAAGGACACTCTACTTGTATGAAGTAGCTAGAACAGCCAACTTAATAAAAACAGAAAATAATGGTACCAGGGGAAGAAGGGAATGAAGGGAATGAGGAGTTGGGGTTTAATGGGCATGTTTCAGTTTGGGATGTTTCAGTCTGGAGAAGAATCCTGGTGATGGTTACCAAACAATGTGACTGTTTTTTCCCATCCTAGTAACCAGCAAAAACCAGCTCACAGGAGCAGTCTGTGCTTCATAGGAAAAACACACCAATTACGCTTTTACATTTGCCTAGAAAGCACCCAAAGTCAAATCAGCGTTGGAAATGGGACTGGCGCTCCCACTTTCTACCACCCATTCAAATGCATAAGCAAACAGCAATATTAGGTGCTTCATTCATTATCATACCTGCCAGCAAATGCCTCAACCATTATTGTCTTTTACAGAGAAATATTTTTGTAAAGCAGAAAGATTTAATGGTTCTGGTGCAAGACTACCTGTGATAAAAAATATGACAAAATCATGAGAACTCCTCAAGGGACAGTAGTGCAAGAAATGCCTGTGTTTCCTTGTGGAGAAAACTGTAGGCCTGAAAGATTTTATCAGCACAACCAAACAGTGTGAATGTAATAATAATTTTAAAGAATAGAAGCTAAAATACAAGAGAGTTAGCACCAGTCCTAAAAATAATTGTCAAAATCTGGTTAAGTTTTTGAGGGAATCTGAACCTTGAAATAATATTTATGTCGACTCTTTCAGAACTGGTTTTTATGTGGATCGATGCTGTCAACAATTTGGTGCTAGGCAACTGAGTAGAACTCGACAATGTACAATACAGCCAAACATAATTCTAGTCATGAGCAAAAACAAACAAAAGGAATTAAAAAAGTATTTTAAAGCAAGCATATCATATTTAAAAAGCATTACTTCACAAGAATCAGGCTTCAATATTTAGGCTTACTATATACAACAATTAAGAAACTGAAAATACAGCGTCTGCTTCAGAAAGTTAAGCTTACACTGCTATATGATAAGCCGGCTATGATTATATTCTTTATTTACATGTACTGTTTTACTTAAAATACCCTTGAAAGATCAATTTCTCAAAATGTGCTTTTTTTGAGTCAGGGTCTCACTTCGTCACCCAGGCTGGAGTGCAGCAGCAAGATCATGGTTCACCATAGCCTCGATCTCCTGGGCTCAGGTGATCCTTCCACCTCAGCTTTTAGAGTAGCTGAGACTACAGTACCATGTCCGGCTAGTTTTATGATTTTCTGTAGAGACAAAGTCTCACTATGTTACTTAGGCTGGTCTCGAACTCCTGAGTTCAAGCAATCTTCCCATTTCAGCTTCCCGAAGTGCTGGGATCATACGCATGAGCCACCTTGCCCGGCCAAAATGTGCATTTTAAAATAAAGTAGAATATAACCACTCTTCTCTCAAGATATTCCACAATATACATTATTTACCTATTACAGAAGTATTCTCCTCCACTTATTCCAAATAATTGCAAATCCCAGAAGCCACTGAAAATATTTTCTACTGCCTGAACACTTTAAGAAAAGAATGCATCTCCAAATTAATACCAGTTTCATTTTCCATATGTTTAAATTCAAAGATTTTAGACTTTACCTTGAAATGTTTAAATGTGCGCTTACGGTATTCAAACCACTTCACAAAAAAATGTAGGCTTCGAAAAAACATGAACAGATCTCTTTTTTCTTCTGCTCTGCAGGAATAAGAGATTTTATGATTAATAAATATCATTAAATGTTATCATTCAATGCCATTTCTAAACCAATCAAGCTTTATTTCTTATTTTTCCTTTCCATATGGCTTACATTAAAACTTAAAAAGTACTTTATATAGCTCTATATACTGAACCCTGCACTTCCCTATTTATCCACCCATCCTGCATGAATGCCAACACTGATTGCTACCGTTACTTTCTCCGCCTGAAGTGCCCTTTTCCTTATTTTCAAATATTTAAATCCTCCCAACATTCCAATCACTCAAGTACCACATTCTTCTTAAATCTTACTTGATGTCTGTGGTATAATACAGAATATGTATGTGCCAGTTTCTGGCACAGAGCCACAAAACCCTTGGAACTTCCTGAGAGATAGGAAAGTCTTCATATTAAGCTGATGAGATGTCTCATAGTGGCATAGATAGTGGCACAGTCTCATAGATACCTGCAGGCTGGGGACTGTTCACTAGAAAGACCAACCACATCATTAGATTAGAATTCTAGGCTAGCAAGATACTCAGGAGGAGAGGAGTTATGGAGATTGAGTTTAATCGCATGGCCAATGTTTTCAACCATGCCCACGTAACGAAGCTCCAATAAGAACTCTAGACACCAGAGCTCAGCAGAGCCTCCTGGTTGGTGAATACACTGATGAGCTGGGAAGGTAATGAGCCTGGAATCCACAAGAAATCTCTGTGTCTTCTCCACCCCTACACCTTGGTTTATACATTGCTTGCATTTGGCTATGTGTTGTATCCTTCATAATAAAGTGGCAATTTTAATGTGGTGTTTTCAGTCATTCTTTGAGTGGCTCAAGTGAATTACTGAGCCTGAGGGGGTTGTGCCGGTTGGTCATAAGTACAGGTGGACCTTGAAACTTGCAGCTGGCATCTGAAGCAGAGACAGTCTTTTGAAGAACTCCACCTATAACCTATGGGGTCTGTTAGTGTGAAAAACTGAACTGAATTGCAGGACATCCAGTTGGTGTCATAGAACCATTGTCAGAACAAAGACCTTACTACCACACTACATATCCTGTTCCCTAATAGCTAGAGATAATCTCCTTCCTTTGCCTATGAGCTCCCACAGGAATTTATCTTAATTCTGCTAATATGACACCTCTTTAATACTGCCAGCCACATGCATTACAAGAACCAGGTATCATTTAATCATTCATTCAATAAATGATGTGAGAGTTTAGTTCTTCCTCTGTTCACATTAGAGTAAGCATATTCCACCCCAAAGCTCCCATTAACTGGAATTTAAAACCATGGACATACACATAAAGTAAACATCAGAAACTGTGAAATGTGAATAGAAGAAAGCCTTCTATTCAAGTCTTCAGAAATCAAGGGAGGACCTGGAGATGAATCCTTGGGGTTTATTTTTGTCTCCTGTATATCCCAGTCTGGATGCTAGAGCACCTGCAACCAGAATTAGCAAAGAGTACATTAAAGAAAAAAGGTCCAGGGAAAAACTACTGCCTCTAGTCAGTGGTGATCATACAAGCTGAGAAGAAGGAGGCTCTGCAGAAGGGAACCCTAATGGCAAAGAGGAGCTGTATCCTTTCACTCCCAATCAGGAACTTTTGCCACAGAGACTGGGGTGTGAAGCCTGCCAAGTGGCACTGCCAGCGACAAGCAAAAGTAGGCAAAGCAGTGCCCTCACTTCCCAATCAGATACTGCTCCTACTGGAAAAATGGAGGAAGGAAGCTTTGTCAGCTCGCCCAAACTGACACCAAGCAAACATGAACAAAGGAGTATCATTCCTGTTCTCCTCCAGCACGGCTGCTGCAAACACAACGGGATGCTCTATCAACTTTCTAAACCCTACCCTACGCAATTCTCAGAAGAAAAGAAGGAAAATCAGAGAGGAGAAAACTGTAGCAGAAAGGCATCCTTTACAGCTGTTTATGAAGTCCTGGGATCATTAATAAATGGCCCATATATACAACTAACCAAAATACACAATGCAAAAATACTGAGAAACGAACTATGATATAGAATACTGTCCAGAATTTCTGTCAGCCTTGGGATAGTGCATGAGTGGGACAAACCAAAACAGCACATTTGAACTACAGATTATAAAGTGGGCCAGGAAAAGCTTTTGAATAAAACCGCATTGATACAGGCAACAACAAAAACGGCAAAGTAGAAAGCAGTAGGGGTCATCATGTCTGAGAAACGCTGAAAACCTGCTAGAATCACCCTTACTGGAACTTGGGAAGAGAGTAAAAAGTTTACAATCACCAAGCAGTTAACCAAGAAAAATAATTGAAACAGGGTAGGAGAGGTTTATAATTTTAACTTACTCTTGCTACTGGTATGAGAATGTGATCCTGACAACAGTAAAAGTAACCTTATTCCCTCCAAATTGTGCTTGTCTTGTTTTGACTTTATTCCTGTGTAAAAAGAGACCTTGTTCCCAAGGAATTGTTTTGACTTGTCAGTTCCCTGAGGAACTTCAAGGGGCCTGACTGTGTTTGACCCGAGTCAGAACTTTCTCGCAGTGAAGATGCAGCTACATAGAGGATATTTGTAAAAAATAATGAAAAGCAAATAAACAAGTCACAGCTATCTAGGGCAAAATAACAGTTGGGGCAAACAACAGATGTGCCAAAAGCCAAGAACGGAAAAGATAGAGAATTTTTGGGGAATGAGGACTTGGAAAAAAAGAACTGAAAAACAAAGGAGGGGGGAGGCCAAAAAAACACAAACCTGGAATTTATTTATAAAAACTTGTGTATTTATTCTTATATGTTTTAATCTTAGTCACCTTGTAAGTACCCTCCGCTGAAAGCAATATACCTATTGAGATGCCTTTTCCACTGCTCAAAACAATTTTATGATCTAATCAGTTTTGATGCCTTTTAGTGCTCCTGCCTTTTTTGTTACACCTTTTCCACATCGGCAAAATGTTTCCCTTTGAGGACTTTGTTGATCTGGAGAAACAAAAAAAAAGTTGCTTGGGCGAGTTTGGGTGAATAGGGATTGGGGCATGGAGGTCATGCTATTTTCGGTCAAAAACTGCTAAACATTCAGCTCAGTGTGGGCAGGTTGTTCACATAAATCACCTTTCATGAAATGGGCAAACATGCTAAAAGAATCTCCAAAAAAATTTCACTACACTGAATGCAGCCTCTCACAATACTAGCTGGCACACTGATGCTGATGGGTTCCTAGAACACGTACCTATCAGGGGAAGCCTGTACTACAAGAGGCCCATCCTCCAAAAAGGTATTCCCTTTCTGTTGGGCGGGGGTCCTCCCTCGTATACCCAGGAACTACAAAGCCACATGAATGTCCAGGGCAGGATGCATGCTCAAAAAGATTGGAGAAGACCATAAGTTTTCAACCTCTGGCTGATCTGTAGCCTGAGGACAAGACTAAGGCAGGGTTGCAAAAGATCTGATTAGGCACTAAAACAGTGTCCCAGTATAGAGCCAAAATGCACAGATTTGGAGATTACATAATTTTTTTTCATTTTGCACATGATATTAAAAATGTACAGTACTCAGATGGAACTAAAAAACATTTACAGAATTTTATCCAACAACTGCAGAAATTACATTTTTTTCTGTTTGTTTTAACTGGGTGTCTCACCCTGCCGCCCAGGCTGAGGTGCAGTGGCATGATCACAGCTCACTAAAGCCACTAACTATTGGGCTCAAGTGATCTTTCTGCCTCAGGTTCCTGAGTAGCTAACTGGAAATTACAACCATGCACCACCATGCCTAACTAATTTTTCGATTTTTTTGTAGAGATGGGGTTTTGCTTTGTTTCCCAGGCTAGTCTCAAACTCCTAGCCTCAAGCAATCATCCTGCTTCAGCCTCCCAAAATGCTGGAATGAAAGTGAGTCACTGCACCCTGCCTGTATATGCATGCAGTCTTTTCATCAGAACATAAAACATTCTCTAGGATAAACCATATGTTAGGTTACAAGACAAGTCTCAACAATTTTTTTTATTTTTATTGTTTTAGTTGGGATTTCACTCTGTCACCCAGGCTGTGGTACAGTGGCACAATCACGGCTTACTGCAGCCTTGACCTGCTAGGCTCAGGCAGTCCTTCCACTATAGCCTCTCAAGTAGCTAGGACTACAGGTGTGCACCACCAGGTCTGGCTAATTAATTTTTGAACTTTTTTTTTTTTTTTTTTAGAGTCAAGGTCTTGCTATGTTGCCCTGGCTGGTCTCAAACCCCTGGGCTCAAGCACCACTCTCATCTCAGTCTTCCAAAGTGCTAGGATTACAGACATGAGCCACCACATGGCCAAATTTTTAAAAATTGAAATTATATCAAGTATCTTCTCAGACCACAATGGAATAAAATTAGAATACCAAAATGAACTCTGGAAACTATACAAATACAGAAAATAAAACAACATGTTCCTGAATGACCAATGGATCAGTTCAGAAACTATGATGGTAATCAAAAAATTCTTTAAAACAAATGAAATGGAAACACAACATACCAAAACCTGTGGATACAACAAAAACACTGGGAGCTCTCTGAACCTCCTCTGGTTCTGAGTGCTGAGTGCTGCCCAGTAAAAATAAAAATAAAAATAAAAACAATGATAAGAGGGAAGTTCATAGCAATAAATGCCTACATCCCCTATATCAAAACAGTAGAAAGATTACAAACAATCTAACAAAGCAGCTCAAGGAATGAAGAACAAACCAAACCGCAAATTTGCAAATGAATAATGAATTACTAAGTATCAGTGCAAAACCAAATGAAATATTTACTAAAAAAAAAGCACAAAGGTTCAACAAAACTAAACATTGGTTCTTCAAAAACATAAACAACATTGATAAACTGCTACCTACACTAACCAAGAAGAGAGAAGACCCAAATAAAATCAAAAATGAAAAGACAGACTTTACAACTGATATCACAGAAATACAAGATAATCAGAAATATTATGAACTACCATATGCAAACTGGACAACCTAGAGGAAATGGATAAATTACTGGACACATGCAAGCTACCAAGACCCAATCAGGAGAAACAGAAAACCTGAACAATAATGAGCAGCTAGACTGAATCAGTAATATAATCTTCCAACAAAGAAAAACTCAGGAGTAGAATCCTACCAAACATACAAAGAAGAACCAATGCCAATCCTCATGAAACTATTCCAAAAAAATCAAAGAGGAGAGAACTCTCCCTAACTCATTTTAAGAAGTCAGCATTATCCTGATACTAAAACCAGTTCAGAACAAAAAGGAAAACTAAAGGCCAATCTTTGATGAACACAGATGCAAAAATTCTCAAAAAAATACTAGCAAATCAAATCCAACAGCACATCAAAAAGATAACACACCATGATCAGGTGGGAATTATACCAGGATACAAGGACTGATCAACATACACAAATCAATAGACATGATATACCACATCAACAAAATGAAGGGAAAAAAATCCTATGATCATCTCAATAGATACAGAAAAGCATTTGATAAAATTCAACATCCCTACCTGATAAAAAAGCATTCAACAAACTAGGCACAGAAGGAACATACTGCAATATAATATAAGCTACATATGAAAAATCCATAGCTAACATCATACTGAATTAGGAAATATTGAAAGCCTTGCCTCTAAAAACTGGAAGACTTTTACCACTCCTATTCAAAAAATTGCTGAAAGTCCTAGCCACAGCAATCAGGCAAAAGAGAAATAAAAGGCATCCAAATTGGGGAAGAGGAGGTCAAATTCTTTCTTTGCCGATAACATCGTTTTATATTTAGAAAAATTTAAAACTTCACCAAAAACTCTTAGATTTGATGAATGCATTCAGTAAGGTTGCAGGATGTAACATACAAAAACCAGTAGCATTTCTATATACCAATAATGATCTAGACGATAATGAAATCAAGAGGACATTCCATACTCATAAGTAAAAAGAGGTAATATTGTTAAAATGACCATATTTCCCAAAGCAATTTACAGATTCAATGCAATCCCTATAAGAAATATCGTCATTTTTTACAGAATTAGAAAAAAAATCTTAAAATTCATATGGAATCATAAGAGAGCCCAGATAGTCAAAGCATTCATAAACAAAAAGAACAAAGCTGGAGGCAACATATTACCTGACTTCAAAACACACTCTAAAGCTATGGTAACCAAAACACCATGGTAATAGGCAGAAAACAGAAACACAGACCGATGGAACAGAATATAGAACCCAGAAATAAAGCCACATATTAACAGCCAACTGATCTTCAACATAACCAACAAGAACTTACATTGGGAAAAGGACACCCTAATCAGTAAATGGTGCTGGGAAAATTGTATAGCCACATACAGAAGACTAAAACCAAATCACTATCTCTAACAATATACAAAAATCAACTGAAACTGAATTAAACACTTAAAGAAAAGACTTAAAACTAAAAGATACACCAGAAGAAAATCTAGACAAAACTCTCTGGACATTGGCCTCGGCAAAGAATTTATGACTAAGACCTCAAAAATCACAGGCAACAAAAACAAAAATAGACAAAAAACACTTAAGCTAAAAAAAGCTTCTACATAGCAAAGAAAATAACCAGAATAAAGAGACAACCCGGTGAGTGGGGAAACTATAGGCAAATTATTCATCCAAGAGGGACTAATATCCAGAATTTATAAGGAAATCAAATAATAGGAAAAAATAATAATCATCCAATGAGAAAGCAGACAAAAGACGTGAAAGGACATTTCTCAAAAGAAATAAAAACAGTCAACAGGTATAAGAAAAAATACTCAACATCACTAAGCCTTAGAGAAATGCAAATCTAAGCTATATTGAGATATCATCGTACACCATCAGAATGGTTAAAAAGACAAAAAATAACAGATGCTGGCAAGGATGCAGAGAAAAGGAAACTTGTATACACTGTTGGTGGGAATGTAAACTAGTACACCACTCTAGAAAACACTGTGGAGATTCCTCAAAAAACTAAAAATAGAACCACCATGTGATTCAGCAATCCTACCTCTGGGTATCTACTTTTCAATGGAAATCAGTATACCAAAAGAATACCTGCTTCCCATATTATTATAGCATTATTCACAATAGCAAAGATATGAAATCAACCTAAATGTCCATCAATGTGAATAAAGAAATATATACAATATTTGACTATATGACTTTAACACTAGTCATTCACAAAAAGAAGAAAATCATACCACTTGCCACAACACTGAGAGAACTGGAGGTCATTGTCTTAAGTGAATAAGTCAGGTTCAAAAAGACAAATATCACATGTTCTCACTTATATGCGGAAGTCGAAAAATTTGAACACATGGAGATAGTAAAAAATAAGTAAAGGGGACTGGCAAGGATGAATAAGTTAAAGGGAACATGCATACAGTAAAATAGAAAGAAGAAATTCAAAGTTAATAGCAGAGTAGGATGACTGTATTTAACAAAAACGTATTGTATTCAGTTGACTAATACCCTAAATGTCCTGATGTTATCAGTAATGCATGTAACAAAATTTCTCATGTACCTTATACCCTTGTATGAATAAATTAAACATTTAAAAAATTCAAGCAAAATCAAAAGGGATATCAAATATTCAAAATAATCTTGAAAACAAAGAAAATTGGAGAACTCATACTTTCCTATTTCAAAATATAATACAAAACAATAGTAATCAAGACAGTGTAGTACTGGAATAAGCACAGACATACAGATCAAGGGAACATAATTGAGAACCAGAAATAAAACCATGGATCTATAGTCTATAGTTATATTTTCATTGTTTGTGACAAGTGAAGTCTTTAATCAGTTGGCTAATATAGGTAGAGTACCCCAGATCTGAAAATCTGAAATGCTCCAAAATCCAAAAGTTTTGAGTGCCAATATGATATTCAAAGGAAATGCTCAGCATAGGATTTTAGATGTTTGGATTTGGGATGTTCGACCTGTAAGTGTAATGTAAATACTCCAAAATTCTGGAAAATTCAAAATCCAAAACACTTCTGGTCCCAAGCATTTCAGATAAGGAATACTCTATGTTACATCAGTGAGCTGAGTCAGTGTCGCAGGTGTGCAAAGAGTTGCAGAGATGGTAGATTAGAAAAAAAGTTTATTCAGAAAGCAGATTCGAAAAGAGTGTATTCACTTCTCAAGGGAGAGAAGGAGTCAGATGCTGAGATTAGCGTGGCAGTGAATGCTCCACACATGAGCAAGACCTTCTAGATGTCCAAGAATATGACAGAGCTTTAACAGCCCCTATGGCCATCTCATACTCCAGCTTTTACTTTAAAGCTTTTTGGTAAACCTGTGAGAACTAAACCTGAACTTTTTTCTTATTCAGATTCCTAACTAAGAGGCTTCCAGAGACACTGCCTGATAAGACTCACCAAACAAGGTTTTATTACCCTATTGTTTGCCAACCTGACTCTGGCATAACATCACATAACAAAGAAGATCAAAGTATTTTACGGTCCTGAAAAGCCATCTGTTTGTGGATTACTATACTCCCAGGGAGCCTTGTAAGACACTTGTCTATCCTCTCTATAGTTTGTCACATATAGAACTTCATGTATATATAAGCAAACCTCATTTTTCCACCCTTTGTCTCAGCAAAACATCCTAACTTCATCTTCATATCAACAGACCTGGAGTTTTCCACCCCCTCATCTTGGCAAGGAATCTCTTCTACTGATATCCCAAATCCTTAGATAGGAATTGTAAAACTACTAGTAAAGAAATCTCTAAATTTGCCTTTCAACTGCAAGCCCTGCTTGGAAATGTCCCTCCTTCCTGTGTGGCAGAGAAGGACTAAAAAACAGTTAACATTACTCCTTTTTAAAAATCAACCTGTAAGCTGCTAGACATGAGACGTGAGAAAAACCAAACAGCCACAAGCCATTTTCCTGTAAGTGCAAGATAGTAATTGATTCACAGCCTTACCCCCACACCCTCTCTTTGGGAAGTTATCGGTTTACAACTTCTGTTGGTCATGTATACCCTGGAAACAATTTGTTCTTTGAAAATCTGTTTTTGCTAAATACAACCTTGCAAATTCCAAAGAAAAATGTATAACCATACAACCCGACCCCCTCCCTTACCTAAACTAACATATAAAGACCTTCTCCTCTTTCTCCAGGTTGCTTAGCTTTGGAGCATCAGCCTGCTGAGTCACACTGGCGCCAATAAAAACACTGCTTCCTAAGATAGCCTCAGTGTCACAGTTTCTCTGTTTTCCCACAACATTTCCTGGTGCATTGGCCAGGAAACAGAGAGTTTAGAGATGGTGTGTTCCACCTCCTTTGTCATCAGGGTACGATCCCCAGGGCGACGGGAGAGGCAATCTCACCTGGCGCACAGCAGACCTTTTGATCCGTAGGAGGGAGGCCCCTCCTGGTGCACCGAGGCTTGGATCTCGAAAGCAAAGGGACCCGAAAGAGGTACAGGAACTGGTGTGAGGGGCAATGCCCCACAGAAAGGGTAAGAACAAGGGTTTTTGCATAGACCTGCCAGGAGATGGCCGAAGGGGAGCTTGATCACCTCCCGGAGTCCGCTAGTAGTCTCAAGTCTGACAGAAAGGACTGAAAGGCAGTGGAAGGAAACACTGCCTTGAGACGAACCCATTGACTCCTAGGATTAGGGTGGAAGGTTGGAGAGTGTGCTGTGTGACTGCGTGTGAATGAGACAGACAGCAGAAGGGTTCCAATGTGACCAAAGGGCTGAAGTGAGTGTTGAGTCCCGATCTAAGCTGGTGACGACGTTATAGAGCTGAGGGCCATCCCAACCCCATCACAGGGTTAGTCCAGGCTGGGGGTTTATACCAACCTGCCAATTGCGAAGAGGACTCTGAAATATCTCTGTGAGGAGTATGGCTGGAGACGGACGAAGCAACTGTTTCCCATACCCCTCGTTCCCTTATTTGTGGATGTATCAGTATCTGCCATCTGCTGGGGGAGGAAATGGGTGGTAACCAAAGTAAGAATATCCCTCTTGATTGTGTGCTTAAGAACTTTGACAAAGGTTTCTGTGGAAATTGTTATGGTGTCAAACAGTCTCGGAAAAAGCTCCGTACGTTCTGTGAAATAGATTGGCCCTCTTACCAATTCCCTTACATTGACTGTTGGCAGGATACGGTCCTTGCATGGCCCTCTTGGCTAAAAGCTTGCTGGGAAGACAATTGCAAAATTATGGTAGCCCTCAAAACAGCCCAATCCAAATGCCCATTAGAGTCTGATGAATTAGCTGATAAGTCGGTGCTGGCTGATGAAACGGAAATCCCACCAACGTATTATCCAGTATACCCACCGTTGCGGCCTACTCCTTCGGCACCAGCCACTGCTAGAGGCTCACAACTGGAATGCACCCTAAGCCTAGTACGTCTCTTAAACAATCAGAGGCCACATCTGAACCACCTGTTCTGACTCCCCACACCCCACCCAGAAAGCAGCTGCCAGAATGCATGTCTGACTTCACATCAGGGGAATGTCGTGGTGCCTTCCAGATGCCACGGAGGGAGACTAGGGGACCTATTTATTATGATCAAGAAGGCCAGATCCAAGGTGGGCAGCGCATATTTGTGTACCAGCCTTTCAGCATCACAGACCTCCTGAATTGGAAAAACCATACATCGTCCTTCACGGAAAAGCCTCAGGCTATGATCGACTTAATACAGTCCATTATCCAGACCCAGAGGCCAACCTGGGCGGACTGCCACCAACTCCTCCTGACGCTATTCAATACTGAGGAGCATCGAAGAATTACACAGGGGGCTATAAAATGGCTAGAGGAACATGCCCTGGCTGGAGCACTTAACGCCCAGGCATATGCCCAAAATCAGTTCCTAGAGGAGGATCTCCAAGGGGACCCCAACAGTAATCAGGGGCTACAAATGCTTGAACAGTATCAGGAGGCCCTCCTGGGAGGTATGAGAGAAGGAGGGGGAAAGGCCGTAAATATGAGCAAGGTCTCTGAGGTGTTCCAGAAAGCTGATGAGAGCCCAAGTCAGCTCTGTGAGAGACTCTGTGAAGCCTTTCAGCTATACACCTCCTTTGATACAGAGGCAACTGAAAACCATAAGCTACAAAAACTAGAGGTCTTTTCTGAAATGAATGTTAGCCAGTTGCTAGAAGTTGCCACTAAAGTGTTCATTAACCGAGATAAGGAGGCCCAGAAAGAGGCAGACCCAGGCAGAAAAAGAAAATGGCCATGCTTGCTGCTGCCATTGCAGGGTACCAAACAACAGGCCCACCAGGAATAAACAGAGGCAGAGGTGGGGGAAGAAGGCAGCCAGGTTGGCAGTTTCCCAGAGTGAGGCTGGACCGCCTCAATCTGCCCAGGGACCTCTAAACCCCATCTATCAGCCTACACAAGGGACATCACAAATCACAACCCCCTAAGAAGTTAGGGAGAGACCAGTGTGCCTACTGTTACCAAAAAGGTCACTGGATGGTGAATGCCCCCAACAAACAGCTGATGAGGAAGCCCAACAAAAAAATGGCCCACAAGGCTCTACTTCTCAACAGGACCCACCAGCTCCTAACAGCTTTATGGGCCTGGCCTCTATGGAAGGAATAGGCCAGACCGGGCTCCCTTCTATCCTTAGGTCCCCAGGAACCTATGGTCAGCATGACAGTAGGGGACCAATGTATGAACTTCACAGTCGACACGGGAGCTGAACACTCTGTGGTCACCCAGCCTGTAGGTCCTTCTCCCAAAAACGGGCTAATGTTATGGGAGTCACTGGGCGTCAAGCCCAGACATCCCTTCACGAAGCCAGGATGCTGCACAGTCGGCAGCCGTGAAGTCATTCAAGAGTTCCTGTATCTCCCAGATTGCCCCATAGCCTTGATGGGACGGGACCTCCTGGGAAAGCTTCGAGCTCAAATAAACTCTGATTCTCCTGATCACGGAGCTCTGAGATTAAGAGGCCCAGAGGCTAAAATCATGACCCTCGCTGTCCCCCGGGAAGAGGAATGGCGACTCTATAGCCTAACGGAGGCCTCACAACAATCCCCAGAGTTGCCATTTTGAGTACTGGGAGTGTGGGCAGAGGACAATCCTCCAGGACTGCCATGAAATATACCCCTCCGTGATTGCAGAACTAAAGCTGGGGGGTGGGCCAGTTCATCAGAGGCAGTATTTCATCCCACGCGAGGCACAAATAGAAATCCACAAGCACCTGGAGAGGCCCTTGCATTATGGAATCCTCTGGGTTTGTCAGTCTGCTTGGAATACGCCTCTGTTGCCAGTGCAGAAGTCAGGCACCAAAAGAGGTAGCAGTCATACATTGCAGAGAACATCAAAAGGGAAATGCAATAACTGCCAAAGGAAATCGCAAAGCAGATCAAGAAGCAAAACTTGCAGCAACAAGAGAAACTGTCAAAACGACTGCAATAACTGTGACACTGCTTCCTAGCATGCTGACGAACTGGAGCCCTTACTATACACCAAATGAGAAAACGTGGTTTGAAACCAAAATGGGACACACAAGCCGGAGGGTGGAAATTTCAAGATGGCCAAATAGCAATTCCAGAATCATTAGCTCCAGCACTTGTCAGGCGGTTTCACCAAGGGACACACAAAGGGCGGACCACTCTTGAAAATACCCTCGACTTTCCAGTATAGCGCGGGTAGTCTGTGAACAATGTGTAATTTGTGTTCAAAATGTTCCGCGGCAGGGACCCAAAGTCTCCCCCGGAGTGCAGCATGTGGGGGGAGCACCCTTTGAGGATATTATCGTGGACTTTATAGAACTCCCGCACTGCCGAGGCTACATATCTCCTTGTTTTTGCGTGTACTTTCTCGGGATGGCTTGAGGCCTTCCCCACAAAGACAGAGAAAGCCACTAAAGTGGCCCGACTCCTGTTAAAATAAATCATTCCTCACTTTGGACTCCTGATCACTATAGGATCAGACAACAGACCAGCATTTGTAGCCGAGGTAGTACAGTTAATGACAAGAGGCCTGCAAATCAAATGGAAGCTCCATACAGCCTATAGGCCACAAAATTCGGGAAAGGTGGAGCGAATAAACCAGACCTTAAAATCACAACTATATAAGCTATACCAATAAACTCATTTAGGCTGGGTCCAGCTTCCGCCAATAGTCCTTTTAAGGGTAAGGTCTAGCCCCACAAAACAAACAGGTTTCTTGCCTTTTAAAATCCTTTATGGGCGGCCACCCCCTCTTATTAAGGGCATACAGGGAGACTTAAAATAATTAGAAAATCTTACTCTGAAACAACAAATGTAAGCCTTAGGTTCAGCCTTGAATGCCATCCATTATCAAATCAGAGAATGGCTACCAATTAGTTTAACGACTGATGCCCATTCTTTTAAACCAGGTGATATGGTATGGGTAAAAGAATGGAACATACAGACTCTAAAAACCCCTCTGGAGGGATCCATTTACTCTCCTTTTGTCTACCCAACTACAGTCAAGATAGCCGAAGTAGTTCCCTGGATCCATTACAGCAGAGTTAAGCCTGACTCCCAGGACTGGGTGTGCACCACACATCCGCCGACTCCCCTTAAGCTGAGCCTCCAGGAAGTTACTGAAGCCAAGGGACAAGCCAAACCAGATTCCCCAGGCCCTGCTCTAGCCACTCCTGGGCTGGCTAGTTTACGCATGGCTGAAGCTTGAGGATCCACTGGCCTTGCTTCAGCCACACACCAGATGCTGGCTGATCCACATGTGGCAGAAGCTTGAGGACTCAACGGAATCAACTTACTGATACGCCATTGATTCTAAAATTACATGCCTAGCCTTGTCAGCCTTTGTATTGGCCAATTGCTATGCCATTTGTCGTTTTATTTGCTATAAGACTGGCAGAGTCGACCCCAACAAACTGGACATGTTGGGAAAAGGTCTCATTAGCATTTCTGTTCCTTCTTATACTAGGAAGCTTTCTTGTGCTTTTATGCACTTCTGCCTATATTGGGTGTCTATCGCTTCCCCCACACACCCAGCATGTAAATGTATAGAAACTATTTGGCCAGTCATAAAAAATATTTCATCATTATTCATCCCAGCCAGAAATTTGTTATACTGACAAACATATCTGTACCCATAATGGCCAGCTGTACTTTCCTGGATTATCAAAACAGAATTACCAGTACACTAAAGCTGGTGTTATAGCTTGTAGCACCCTCAGAAGCACAAATTGGGATTGTTGGGATCTTGCCCCTGCACCCAAAGCCGAGAAACTGCTCAAAGAAGTTGTACAATTTATAACTCCCCTGGCTACCCAACAGCCAAAGTTAACTCCCTTCCCTTAACCATGGGAAGCAGGCCAAAATCTGCTTATAAATCTGGATGAAAACAGCCCAGAGACTTGGTGTCACCAATTGTTGGGTATGCGGAGGAGCCCTAATGACTGAAAAACGGCCTTGAAAAGGAACTAGTCGTGATGCATACCAGCTCCTTCAATGGAACAATTCTGTAACTGTTAGAACAGACAACCTACCCCCAAAACGGGTCCTCTCCTCAAAAATAATTGGAGAAGACTGCTTAGGCAGAGCAGGCTCTGCTTATACTCATGGGTAGGAGAAATGTCTTGCAACAGAATATTATACTGGAATTCAACCCATGAAACCTAGTGGCCCACAAGGCCTGTTTGGTATTAGGCACTTGCTTATGCAACTAAATCTTCTCAATGTACTATTGTTACCCAAACTATAAGTAACTGAACAGTACTATCCTCTGAACCAGTTAACCCGTTTCAAGGTAGCCCCATTATAAAACAAAGCTGGACAAACCTGTCCTCTAAATCCAGACCTCTGAAAAGCCCCCAAAGGGCTGTTTTGGATATGTAGAAAGGTGCATATACCTAACTCCCAGCACCGTGGAAGGGCACATGTACCGTAGGAATAATCCAGCCAGGACTTTTTCTTCTGCCTAACCCGAAGGGAGATGAACTGGGCAACCCCCTTTATGAGAGCCTCAAAACACAGGTTGCTTGATCTCTTAATCAAACTCTTGATATAAGAGGGACCCGGGTTTGGAAAGACGACGAATGGCCACCCCAGAGAATCACAAACACGTATGGCCCAGCCCCGCGGGCACAAGATGGACGTTGGGGATACCGCAGGCCATGCATACGCTACATCACATGATCAGGTTACAAGCTGCCTTGAAAGCTACAACTAACCAAACAGCCACAGCTTTTGAGCTTGCTGCTCAACCGCCACCTGTCAGACCCGCCTGGCCCTGGACCACCTGCTCACAGGAGGAGGCGGAGCCTGTGGTAAGTTTAATAGCCCTGACTGCTGCTTGCAAATAGATAATAGTAAAGCTAGAACTGACATAGACACCAATATTAGAACACTTGCCCATGTCCCATTACAAAAAATGGCATGGCATAAAAACTGGCAATTGATTTGAAAACTTGTTCTTGGGTCTGGGAGGATTTAAGTACATTATTGGATCTGTGGTCCTGTTGTTGGGATCCTGTCTTATCCTCCCTTGCACAGTCCCAATAATTATGAACTCCATCTCTAAGTTTACAGAAACAGTTGTTGAACAAAAAACTGGGGCCCACACAATGTTAACCACCAAATTGAAGATGATGCTCTTTAACCTGTGAAGGGTCAAGCATTAAAAGGAGGAATATGGCAGAGAGGGGCTAAAAAACAGGTAACATTATTCCTTTCTAAAAATCGGCCTGCAAGTTCCAAACCTGCTAGAAATGAGACATGAGAAAAACCAAATAGCCACAAGCAGCTTTCCTGTAAGTGCAAGGTAGTAATCAATGCACAACCTTACCCCCACACCCACTCTTTGGGAAGTTATCGGTTTACAACCCCTGCTTGTCATGTATATCCTGGAAACAATTTGCTCTTTGGAAATCTGTTTTGCTACATACAACCTTGCAAATTCCAAAGAAAAATGTGCCATACAAACCCGACCCCCTCCCTTACCTAAACTAACATATAAAGCCCTTCTCCTTTTTCTCCGAGTTGCTCAGTCTTGGAGCACTAGCCCACTGAGTTGTGACAGCGCCAATAAAACACTGCTTCCTAAGACAGCTTCGGTGTCATGGTCTCTCTGTTTCCCCACAACACCGGGACCAGGAAAATGTCACAAGTATTGTTTTATGGTTTCTTGCAACTTTCATATTCCTAAAGTGTATATCATCAATCAAGCTGGTGTTGGGCCACAGTGGGCATACGTTCTCAACAACTCATGAAATGGGTGCACCCAGGCTCAAGTCCTCCAGTTTGGTTCAAGAATAAACCATCTTAAAATATTTTACAGAGTTTGGGATCTTTTTATCAATGCTTGTTATTTGTCTCAACTGTTACCCACCACCTCCGGCAGGCATGAAGTTTAAAAGTTGTCTCCAAATGTTTTCAACAAATGTTCCCAGGTAAAAAGCCTTTTCACCAATATTGGGTGAGTTCTAAGTCAGGTCAAATAAAGACATGGGTCCAAGACAAAGGTCAAAAATGACAATTCACTGGGGCCAGGCGTGGTGGCTCATGCCTGTAATCCCAGCACTTTGGGAGGTGAAGGCGAGAGGATTGTCTGAGCCCAGGGCTTTGAGATCAGCCTAGGCAACATAGCAAGACCTCACTACAATAAAACAAAAAAATTAGTCAGGCATGGTGGTGCACACCTATAGTTCCAGCAACTTAGAAGGCTGAGGAAGAAGGATCACCTGAGCCCAGCAGGTTGAGGCTGCAGTAGCCATAACTGTGCTATTGCACTCCAGTCTGGGCAACAGAGTGAGACTCTGACTCAAAAAAAAAAATACAATTCACTGGCAATAAGGCTTTGAAGGAGTTCAAATCCATTCTGCCCTTTCCAGTGGCTGCCAGACTGTGGGTGATCATTGTGATCATGAGATTTTGGTTTTTAAGGCTCCCATGGAGCTAGAAAGGGAGAGATTGGAATAAAGCTTTTAAAATGCTACAAAACTAATTCTTCTTACTGAAATTTGGCTATTTTTCCTGAATAAATGTGCCATGAATTGCTGCAAGTCTTTGGTTAATCTCCAAAGTCCTAAAAAAGTTGATTCTGACAATTTTTGCCAGTTTCTCTTTTCTTTTATGGAAGAGAAAATCTTTCAGAGTATTTACATTCTCTGCCATTTTCACCGACCTAGATTTTTAAAAGCCCTCAGGGAATGCTGCTCTGTGTTAACCTTGTCTCTTGCTTTCTGATGCTTGGACACCTGGGGCCTCCCAGACCCTGTAGTGATTATCCTTCCCAATGTTAGCCAATCTCTAGAGATAGTAAAAAATAAAAATTAAAAAAGGGTAGTGTGCGGTGGTTCATGCCTGTAATCCCATCATTTTGAGAGGCAGAGGCAAGAAGACTGCCTGAGCTCAGGGGTTCGAGACCAGCCTGGGCAACAAGGCGAGACCTCGTCTCTAAGGCGAGACCTCGTCTCTACAATAAAGCAAAAAATTAGCAGGGTGTTGGTGACGCATGCCTGTAGTTCCAGCTACTTGGGAGGCTGAGGTAGAAAGATCGCCTGAGCCCAGCAGGTCGAGGCTGGGGTAGCCATGAGTGTGCCACTGCTCTCCAGACTGGGCGACACAGTGAGACTATGACTCAATTAAAAAAACAAGCACACTTACCCTTAAGAGTGCTTTTCACACACAAAACAGCCAGCCCAGAACCCACACTCCCAGCCACCTTATCAGGTTCTCTCGTTACAATTTTTCCCTGCTATCAATCTGCTGTAACCATTCCAGGATGATGTACAAGACAGCTTGGGACTCTGATCTAGAAATTATTCAAACAAGCCAAACTGAAGCCTGTTTACCCTTGCTAAACCGTCCCTTCCCATGAAAACCACAATAAAGACTCTTGCCCATAGTTTTCTCTCTTCTATTTGTCTCCTAACTGACCTCAATGCTCCCCATGTGGTGTGATGTGGCTCTCCGTCTTGGGAACTGTAACTATGTGTTGAATGGCAATTGTCTCCTTACCTGTTAACCTCAACATATTAATAATGATAACGCCTAGGTTCCAATTCATTTATTCATAAATTATAAATATTAGCCATGCACGGACATTATATGTCAAATGTAAGCTATTGGTTCCTGTAAATAGCAAAAGGACTATCCACAAATATATAAATAACAGAGGAAGGTATATTTTCTCCTTTTGAGTATATGGTTACTCAAAAAGTCCTGTAACAGGTGATGAACTCATTGGGACTGCTTCTCAGAGAGAAGACCTCATGAAATTGGTCTTTACAACAGCTACACTTACATTTCCACCAAGATAATTAACTTAGTACAGCTCCTGACCATTGAATAAATGGCCTCACAAAGCAGCTTTGAAGAAAATCTTGATAAACTTGTGAACCCAGAAGACAAGCTGAGTATCCCTCATCTGAAATGCTTGGGACCTGAAGTATGGAATTTTCCACTTGTGATATCACGTCATTGCTCCAAAAGCTTCAGATTTTAGAGCATTGTGGATTCCAGATTAGGGATGCTCAGCTTGGAACATGAGCGCTCTTGGGGAAGTCAGTATAGGATTAAGCGAATTGTGACTCTCTTGGACACTCCTCAATACAGCCTCAGATGTTTGAAAAAAATGAGTACTGTGTGTAGTAATCATTCAGCTTGCCTATTCAATGATTAACTGGGATTCGCAAATCCCTTCCGGTTGCAGCTTTTTATGCTTTTAGTTTGTTTTTTAAGAATGTCTTCTCTAAAACAATTACTAAAGAAAGCATCTCACACACACAGAATTCATTCTTGAGGATTCTGTGTAACTGGATCAGTAAGTATGTTGTAAATAGTGGTGGGCATATGGACTTACTGAAGGAGTTTAGGAATCTTGCCACAAGTAATACGAAACAATACACATTCTGTAAGATGAAGTAATTCTGTGTGGAGTGGGTGGCTCAGTAGCAACAGTGGCTTATAGATCTGGTTTTGCTGACAAGCATTCCCCAAATATTGACAATCACTACTGTTACAAAGGAGGGAGCTTTTTCATTCCAACTCCACTAAGTTCCATTATTTCTCAGACACATTTCATTCTTTGATACATAAAAATATAAATTTACAAAATAGGGCAGAAACCTGGATACAATTTAATCTAGTTCCTTCATTTTGCAGACAAAGAATGAAAAATTACCATTCCTAACTAAATGCTCTCAGTCATTAGTTTAAGAAAAAATAAAAACAAAGAAATGTGTTGTATTATGGTACTGTATCCTTAGGATTATAAATTTATAATTTACACTAAAATAAGATATATATGCTGAGTGGTTATAATACAAGACATTATTTTATATTTTTTTGAGTTGGAGTCTTACTCTGTCGCCCAGGCTGGAGTGCAGTAGCATGCTCACAGCCACCTGAGCATCGACCTGCTAGGCTCAGGAAATCCGTTTGCCTCAACCTTCCAAGTAGCTGGAACTACAGGCACGCACTATCATGCCCCGAAAATTTTTTGATTTATTGTAGAGATGCAGTCTCACCAATTTGCCCAGGCTGTTCTCAAACCAGTGGGCTCGGACAATCCCCTCACCTCGGCCTCCCAAAGTGATGGGATCACAGGCTTGAGCCACTGTGCCCGGCCACAAGGCATTATCTGACACATTTTTAGAGAGTAACTAGAGTTGATAACCATCTGGGTGCAATGAGGCCAGGCAACCTCCTTGATGTACTCATATGTCAAATTCTCAATGAGGTCTTCTTCATATTTTTTATTTTAAAATTTAGAAACTAGCCGGGCTCGGTGGCTCAGCCTAGAAACCCAGCACTTTGGGAGGCCTAGGCGACTAGACTGGCTGAGCTCAAGGGTTCGAGACCAGTCCGGGCAACTTGGTGAGACCTCATCTCTACAATAAATAAAAAATTAGCCAGGCATGGAAGTCTGAGGCGGAAGGATCAACTGAGCCCAGCAGATTGAAGACAGAATGGCCATGAGCATGACACTGTACTCCAGCCTGGGCGACAGAGTGAGACTCCAACTCAAGGAAAAAAAAAAAATTAGAAACTAAAATTTAGCTGGGCATGGTAGCTAACATCTGTAATCCCAGCACTTTAGGAAGCTAAGGCAGGAGGACTGCTTGAGCCCAAAAGTTGAAGACCATTCGGGGCAACATAGCAAGATCTTGTCTCTACCAAAAAAAAAAAAATTAGAAAATTAGCCAGGCATGGTGATATGCACCTGTAGTCCCTGCTACTTGGGAGGCTGAGGCAGAAGGATCACCGGAGCCCAGGTGGTTCAGACTGCCGTGAACTATGATCTGCCGCTACACTCCAGCCTGGGTGACAGAGTAAGACCCTGACACAGGAAAGAAAAGAAAAAAGAAAAAGAAAAAAAGAAACAAAATTAAAAAATAAAGTACTCAGGAGAAAAAAAAAAACCCCAAAATAGTCAACCAAGAATTTTATAACTGGAGGAATATCTTTTTTTTTTTTTTTTTTTTTTAAATTTGGAGTCCCACTTTATAACCCAGGCTGGAGTGCAGTGGCATGCTCACGGCTACACAGCCTTGACCTGCTAGACTCAGGCAATCCTTCTGCCCCAGCCTTCCAAGTAGATGGAACTACAGGTGTGTACCACCACACCCGGCTAATTTCTTGATTTATTGTAGAGACGAGGTCTTGACAAGTTGCCCAGGCTGATCTCAAACTCCTAGGTTCAGGCAATCCTCTTGCCTCCACCTCCCAAAGTACTTGGATTATAGGCGTTAGCCACCATGCCTGGCAAAATATCTTTCAAAAACAAAGATGAAATAAAGACTCTGAAGACCAAAACTATAAAAAAAGCTAAATTAATAAATGTGTTGATATTGTTGGGAGCCAAGTTTTTTAATGTGGAAGAAGGAATATAGAAATTGAAAGAGTAGTAGATATAAAAAGACCATAAAGATGGATTCGATTTGGAGTAGAATTGGCAGCATTGGTATAAACCCATGATTTTGGGTTTGCATGTATATACATATATAGGTATATACACCTATTGCTTTAATATAGGTATGGAGTCATTCATTCCTGTTTTTATAGTGTCTTACAGATCTCACTGGGCACAGTGGCTCACACCTATAATCCCAGTATTTTCAGAGGCCGAGGCGAGTGGATTGCCTAAGCCTGCGAGTTCGAGGCCAGCCTGGGCAACATGGTGAGAACTCATGCATATTTGTAGTCATGCATCACTTAGCAATGGGGATGTGTTCTGAGAAATACACATAATCAGGCAATTTCGCTAGTTGCAGTGGCTCACACCTGTAATCCCAGCACTTTGGGAGTCAGAGGCAAGAGGATTGCCTGAGCACAGTGGTTCGAGACCAGTCTGGGCAACGTGGTGAGGCCTCATCTCTACAATGAATCAAAAAATTAGCCAGGTGTAGTGGTGCGTGCCTGTGGTTCCAGCTACTTGGAAGGCTGAGGCGGAAGGACGACCTGCGCCCAGCATATCAAGGTTGTGGTGACCATGAGCATGCCATTGTACTCCAGCCTGGGCAAAAGAGTGAGACTCCAACCAAAACACACACACACACACACACACACAAAATCAGGCAATTTCTTTATTGAGGGGACATCATACATTATACTCATACAAACCTAGATGGTATGGCCTACTACACACCTAGGTATGGCCTATTGCTTTAGTATAGGTATGGAGCCATTCATTCCTGTTTTTATAATGTCTTACTCTTCTTATTTATTTTGGTGCTTAAAGTTTCTCAGATTTGACCAGAGGGGCTCCTTTTAAGCTGACTCCGGAATCAATGGCTACAAAGTGTACAGCATGTGACTGTACCGAATACTGTAGGCAATTATAATACAATGGTATTTGTGTATCTAGACATAGCTAAACACAGAAGAGATACAGTAAGAATATGGTAGTATAATCTCACAGGATTACCTTCATGTATGTGGTCTGTCAGTGACCAAAACATCATTATGTGGTGCATGACTACACACACACACAAATAATGATTTCTTATATACAGATAGTGTCTAATACCATTCCCCACTAAAAGAAACTATGGTTCATTAGAGAAATGAATCTAGGGCTGGAGCAGGACAGGTATATTGTGAGCCTAGAAAATCTTTTAACACCAAAAAATGTGACAAAGGATTAACATACTGATACAGGAGCCAGCTTTAAAAAATTCCCTCTGTTCAAATTCAAGAAACTTTAAGCACCAAAATAAATAAGAAGAGCAAGAAATCATAAACCATTGAAAAAAACAGTAATGAATGAATCCATGCCTATAATAAATAACTATGTACACTTACACATACACAGCAAAGAATGAAGATTTTTTTTTTGAGTCACAGTGTCACTGTCACCCAGACTGGAGTGCAGTGGCATGCTCATACTCCCCACAGCCTCGACCTGCTGGTCTCAGGTGATTCTGCCATCTCAGCCTTCCAAGTAGCTGGAACTACAGGCAGGTGCTACCACACCCAGCTAATTTTTCAAGACCAAGTTGTCCACGCTGGTCTTGAACCCCCGGGCTCAGGCAATCTTCTCACCACCTCCCAAAGTGCTGGGATTATAGGATGATAGTAATTTTGATCACTCAGTGAAACCTTTGCCTTTTATCTCCAATGTCTGCTTCCTTTTTTTTTTTCTCCCTTACAGTTAATATGCAGTCTTTGGGGACATACTTTGTGACCATGCAAATACTACTCTTTGTCAAAATCTCTTTCTTGATTCTGTATCCACTGATGAATCTTGCCTAATCCACTCTTTATTGTGATAGTTGCAAAATGATGGGGTTTTTAAAGCTCTAGCACTTCCTCCACATTTCTCAGTAGAAAGCTGGCATTATGCTTTAAAAACAGATCTCACTGGGCACGCAGTGGCTCACACCTATAATCCCAGCACTTTCGGAAGCCGAGGCGAGTTGATTGCCTGAGCCTACGAGTTCGAGGCCAGCCTGGGCAACATGGTGAGAACTCATCTCTATAATAAATCAAAAAATTAGCCAGGAATGGTAGCAAATGCCTGTAGTTCTAGCTACATGGAAGGCTGAAGTGGAAGGATCGGTGGAGCCCAGCAGGTCGATGCTGGGGTGGCCATGAACGTGCCACTGCACTCCAACCTGGGTGATGGAGTGAGACTCCAACTAAAAAAAAAAAAAAAAAAAATTACTATCATCTATGTGAGAGAGATATGCTAAAAAGGAGAAAACATCACCTATACAAAATTTACCCAAGAGTACATAACACCAATTAATCACAAGAAAAGATCAAAGACAAAATAAGAACCATTTTATTAGGGGAAAAAAGAAGGAAGAACTTTATTTACTCAAGGCGACAAAGTGAAAAAAAGGTAAAGGCAGGCTATGGAATTATTCCAGACTAAAAGACACTAGAGAGATATGACAACTAAATGCAATACTTAACCTTAAAATGAATCAAGTACGGCAGGTAGAAATAAAATGATAAGGAATATTATGAGATTTAAGAAAAAGGATATTATGAGATCAGCTAAGAAAACTAGACTATGAACAACATATTAGATAAAAGTATTATAACAAGGTAAATTTATGAAGTCGATCATTGCACTGTGATTATGTAAGAGATATTTCTATACTTTAAAATCCATTCTTAAGGCCAGACACTATGGCCCACTTTGGGAGGCTGAGGTGAGAAGACTGCCTGAGCTCACGGGTTTGAGACCAGCCCGAGCAACTTGGTGAGACCCATCTCAAAAAAATTATTTGGGCGTGGTGGCACATGCCAATAGTTCCAGCCACTTGAAAGACTGAGGCAGAAGGATCACCTGAGACCAGCAGGTTGAGGCTGCGGTGGCTGTGAGCATGCCAATGCACTGCCGCCTAGGCAAGAGTGAGACTCTGACTCAAACAAACAAACAAAAAATGCACGCTTAAGTATTTAGGGGGACAGAGCCATGATATATATAATATGTTCCCAAAAGGTTGCCATAGGAAGAATATCAGAAACAGTAAAAGTCTGGGTAAATATAATAAACTATTGCTTTCTCTCAAGTTATTTAAATTATTTGTCATTTTTTTGTTGTT
>CAUYQG010055960.1:0-12450 GCA_963574415.1 Tarsius wallacei | reverse complement strand
ATATATATTTTTTAATTTTTATTTTAAAGATGTAGGGTACAATTCAGGGGTGGGTATAAAAGCAGTCACAGTACAGGTAAAGTTTGAGCCTCACTTTGGTCTCTATTTCACCTGGTTTGAGATCAGGTACCCTTATTGATGAAGTATGCCCCCACTCTTGGCAGTTTCCCACTACTGCCAATACCTTTCTCGTAGTATTATGACAGTTGTTCAGGGTCTGCTTATGAGTGAGAACATGTGGTAATCAAGGAAGCATGGTGTGTCAAAGTACCAACTCACTAAGGTTTCATTTAGTTGTGATCATGACCTTTTGCCATAGCCATTTAAGTTAAACAGGGCACCTCTAGTTCTCTAGTTGTCTTCCATTCAGCAAGTGCCAGATTCTCACTCAGTAAGTTAGGGCTTGGATTCTCTTGGTGTACACTTTGGCTTTAGAAATGCTGGTTTTGTTTACCACTAGTAGAACAAGAGGGTTATTGTGAATTGTGAGAGAAGGAGGTCTGGAATGGCAGATAGAACACTTTGCTAGGTTACCCACAATGGTCATAGTTTGGGAGAGCCTAATTAAGGTGTTATGCTTCCAGGCCTTTGTTGCCATGCTCTTATGGAAGAAAAAAAAAACAAAATGACAGTTTAATGCCACAGTCCCCACCTCTCCTGGGGTTTCAGGTGTTTCAACTCCTATCACGAAGGAGTTGAACTGAGTTGATGCAGTGACCCAGTTTAACTAGGCAGCCATCGTTTTGTTGCTTTATCTAAATGTTTCAGACTTAGTCATCCAGTCCAGAAAGGCATACTATGTTCTGTACAAACTAAGTATGCTTGTTAACATTGTCCATTGAACTAGAAGGATTAGATATCCCAGGTGCCACTAGAAGGACCTTAGCAAACTTGTATTTCTTGGTGTTATCCCCAAACCTGTGGAATACCACAGAAGGGAGGTTAAAGGGCCTTGTCTTGGATACTTGGGCAACCTGAACTGCAAATCACCTCTAGAACCTGCACTCCTAAGAGAAAAATAATTTTTTAAGAAAAGATTGTTTAGGCACATTGAGATTTGTATTTGGCAGGCACAGCTTAATCAAGTGTTGACTTCTGAGTTCATCTTTACTTCCAACCAGTGTAGTGTTTTTCAACATGTGCTGCAGTGCTTTGTTTATTTTGTGCTGTAGTGCCATGTTCAGTGTTCACTCTACCCTAATCAAATGAGTATACAATTCTACTATCAGGCTGTCTTTTCTTAAGTTGCTTTGTGAGTTGGCTGTTCTATAATTCATTAGCTTCATTGGTCTGCAGGTGACAGGGTGCTTGGGAAGTCCATTATATTCCAGGAAAGTGTGCCCCTTTTTCATGTTGCTTTGGCAGTGAATGATGTTTCTTTGTTAAAGTGAAGTCCCGTGGATTATACAAAAAAATGATATAAGTTTCTCTCAAGGGCGGGTATAGAACTTTCAACCTGTCTATGAGTGACATATAATTGTCAATTTCAGGCAGCAAGTTTCTGCTATAGTCCTTGTCTGTACACAGGGGATAGGATAATAGTCCAGTAACTCAATTTCCAGTCTCCTAACCAGACAGCTAGGCTGTTGATAATTACCCATGAGTCAGTGAAAATTGAGGAAAATATGGTAATAATGGTGGCCTGCATGGACATCACTATTGCACATAGTTTGTCCCACTGGGCAAAACATTCATGTCCAGTCTCAGTCAAAAGATGACTATACATTGGCCAGATGGTGGTTCATAGACCAGTGAAACCTATCTGCTTATTGTCTTGCAGAGTCATCAGCAAACCATGCCATACCATCACTCTCAGTCTGTTGTGTGCTACTATAACAAAATACCTAAGACTTGGTAATTTATAATGATCAGAAATTTATTTTCTCACAGTTCTGGATACCAGAAAGTCCAAGATCAAAAACACCAGAATCTGGCAAGGGCCTTCTTAATATGTGATTGCATGGTGGAAGGCAAAGGACAAAGAGGCAAAAGGAGATTGAACTTATTTTTACATAATGACATTAATTTCATCTGTGAGGATTAAATGCTCATGGATTAAACACTTCGCAATGGTCCCATCTCTTAATTCTGTTACATTGGCAATTAAATGTCAACATGAGTTTTAGAGCAGACAATCATTCAAACCAAAACACCATTAGTTGTCCCATCTCTGAGTCTTGAGCTTCAGGTAGTCACAGAAGAAACTAAAGCATTTCCTGAGAGTCACTTGTTTTTTCTGACAAGTTAGTCATATGTTCGTGAATCCCACTGGTCCCTTGGAGTCCCAGTTGGGCATGATATTCAATACGCCATTTCCATTTGATAATTGAGCTGTGTTGAGCCTGCTCAGTTTATTGGTGAAGTTTCTAAATGCTCAAGTAAGAATGGTCAGTTAAGATTGCAGTGTAACATGGACACTTTGGCAGTAAAATACTTACTCTCCACCAGTGCCCAACAGCAAATATTAAGTGGCTGCCTCAAGTAACTTAGGTGTTCAAAGTATGAGAGGCTGGTGTACTACAGTGGAAGTTTTCTGTCACCACAGATCTAATCAGCAGGCAAGGAGGTTACATACACCTTTAATTCTACCGGGCTAGCAGACACTAAAGAATTTTTAAGGTGATGTCTGGGGCAGTTTGTTAAATGGCTTCTAAAACCTGTTGCTGCAAAGGGCTCCATTTAAAGCTTTGTTCATCATCTTGACTAACGGGGCCAAGCAAACTAAACAAAACAAACAAACAAAAAAAGAAACTATGTGGAGCACATAATCTCTCCAGTATTCAAAAAGGTCTTCCAGATGTTGGGTCTTCCTTTTATTAGTGAGGGCTACCAGGGTTAAACATTTTTGCTTGACTTTATTTGGAATACTTTTTGGCTTCTCACCCAAGTGGCTTGGAATTCAGTCTGCAAGAGTCTATTATTAGTCTCCATGCCCCTAAAGCATTTTTGACCAGCAAATCTGGGATGTAACATTGTGACAGGGTGGGTTGTAACACTTTTATCTGTAGAAAGTTTTTAATCAATGTCCTGTTATATATTTAGTATGAATTACTGCTTTTTTGAATAACCCATTGAAGCTTGGATAGGTGGTAGGCAGTAGTGAATATGCCATTGTTATAACTTTAATTTTTAACTGTGAAACACTATACATCCTCAGGTGTTGGTATATTTTGTGCCACAAACTGACAAAATGCCAATTTCTATAATGTGCTCAGTGTTGGGAGCCATAGTTACCAGCACTTAATGTAGCCCAATGAGCCTCAGTCACAAGGAGATAAATGCCATGGATCACTGTGTTCATCCTTAAACCTTTCAAAGTCATCAGTTTAATTTTTCTCCTAATGGTACCTGGAATATTGGCATGTGAGCTCCAGTACCCAAGAAACACAAAGAAGTATGAATTTCTTTCCCCTTTTATCTTGACAGGGCTATTGGCTTCCAGTAGGGATCTGGAAACGTTGGCACCATTTCTTTTCTTTTCTTTTTTTTTTTTTTGAGTTGGAGTCTCACTCTGTCGCCCAAACTGGAGTGCAGCGGCTGCTCCCCGCCACCACAGCCTGGACCTGCTGGGCTCTGGCGATCCTTCCGCCTCAGCCTTCCAAGTAGCTGGAACTACAGGCACGCGATGCCACACCCGGCTAATTTTTTTATTTATTGTAGCGATGAGGTCTCGCTTGCCCAGGCGGGTCTCGAACCCGCGGGCTCAGGCAATCCACTCACCTCAGCCTCCCAAAGCGTGGGATTACAGGCTGAGCCAGCGAGCCTGGCTTGGCACCATTTCTAACTTTGCCTTTCAGTAGAAACATTTGGATTCTCAATGTTCTAAACAAACACAGCAAATACACTGCATATGAATTTCCTGGTCTTTTAACATTTGTCAGACAGTGGATTTTCCTTTTTTTGTAAGCTCACATTGTACATGTGAATTTCTTCTCAAGTACTTCAGAGACAATCAAGAGTACCTTTTTTTTTGAGTTGGAGTCTCACTCTGTCGCCCAGACTGGAGTGCAGTGGCTGCTCCCGGCCACCACAGCCTCGACCTGCTGGGCTCCGGCGATCCTTCCGCCTCAGCCTTCCAAGTAGCTGGAACTACAGGCGCGTGCTACCACACCCAGCTAGTTTTTGATTTATTGTAGAGATAAGGTCTCGGGTCGAATGCCCATCAAATGATGAATGAGTAAATTAAATGTGGCATAGCCATGCAATAGAATACTATTCAACTATAAAAAGCAAAGCAGTGAGCCTGAGGTGAGAGGATTGCCTGAGCCCATGGGTTTGAGACCAGCCTGGGCAGCTTGGCAAGCTCTCATCTCTACAATAAATTAAAAAATTAGCTGGGTATGGTGGTGCGTGCCTGTAGTTAAAGTTACTTGGACGACTGAAGCTAAAGGATCACCGTCTCGAACCCGCGGGCTTAGGCAATCCACTCACCTCAGCCTCCCAAAGCGCGGGATTACAGGCTGAGTCACTGAGCCCGGCTTAAAAAACCATTTTTTTAAGAGGTGGGGATCTCACTATGTTGCCCAGGCTGGACTTAAATAATCCTTCTGTCTCAGTTTCATAAATAGCTTGGGACTATAGGCGTGAGCCACCACGCCCAGCTTAGACTTTCATCTGTATTCACTTGTATCTGGGAGCATATGTATATAATTTCATGCAGTTTTATCATGTGTAGACTTATGCAACTACCACCAAAATCAAAACACAGGATGATTCTGTTGGCACAAAGGAACTCTCTGTGCCAGCCCTGTGCACTCCACCCTATCTCTAACCCATGGGGAGCCACTAATCTATTCTCTATGACTTTATTTCAAGTGTCACATAAATGGAGTCATAGAATATGTATACATATAGTATGTATACACTATGTATAAATGCTTTAAGATTGTCTTTTTAAATTTTAACTTTTAAAATTCATTTAACTTTTTTTTTTTTTTTTGAGTAGGAGTCTCACTCTGTAGCCCAGGCTGGAGTGCAGTGGCACGCTCATGGCTACTACAGCCTCAACCTGCTGGTCTCAGGTGATCCTTCTGCCTCAGTCTTCTAAGTAGCTGGAACCACAGGTGCACGCCACCACACCTGACTAATTTTTTGACTTACTGTAGAGACGAGGTCTCACAAAGTTGCCCAGGCTGGTCTTAAACCTCTGGGCTCAGACAATCCTCTTGCCTCTACCTCTCAAAGTGCTGGGATTACAGGCATGAGCCATTCACTTAATTTTTTTTTTTGAGTTGGAGTCTCACTCTGTCACCAGATTGGAGTGCAGTGGCGCGTTCCTGACCACTGCAGCCTCAACCTGCTAGGCTCTGGCGATCCTTCTGCCTCAGCCTTCCAAGTAGCCGGAACTACAGGCACACGCTACCATGCCCAGCTAATTTTTGATTTATTGTAGAGATGAGGTCTCACCAAGTTGCCTGGGTGGGTCTTGAACCCACAGGCCCAGGCAATCCACTCGCCTTGGCCTCCCAAAATGCTGGGATTACAGGCTGAGCCACCGAGCCTGGCCAATTGTTTTTGTGTGTGTGTCAGAGTTTCACTATGTCACCCAGGCTGGAGTGCAGTGGCATGCTCACAGCCACCACAGCCTCGACCTGCTGGGTTCAGGAGATCCTTCCAAGTAGCTGGACTATAGGCATGTGCCACAATGCCGGGTTAATTTTTCTTGATTTTTTTTTTTTTTGAGTCGGAGTCTTACTCTGTCGCCCAGACTGGAGTAGTGCAGTGGCCGCTCCCGGTCACCACAGTCTCGACCTGCTGGGCTCCTATGATCTTTCCACCTCAGCCTTCCAAGTAGCTGGAACTACAGGCGCGCGCTACCACACCCAGCTAATTTTTTGATTTATTGTAGAGATGAGGTCTCTCCAAGTTGCCTGGGCGGGTCTCTAACCCACGGGCTCAGGGAATCCACTCACCTCAGCCTCCCAAGGCACGGGATTACAGGCTGAGTCACCGAGCCCGATTTTTCTTGATTTATTGTAGAGACGAGGTTTTGCCAAGTTGCCCAGGCTGGTTTCAAACCCGTGGGCTCAGGCAATCCTCTCACCTCGGTCTCCCAATGTACTGCGATTATAGGTGTAAGCCACTGCACCTGGCCTGATTTAATTTTTAATAAAGGTGAAAACTGATAAATAAAACCTATGTAAGTCTGGTGTGGTGGATCATGCTTATAATACCAGCACTTTGGGAGGCTGAGGCAGGAAGATTTCTTGAAGCCAGGAGCTCGAGACCAGCTTGGGCAACATAGCAAGACCCTGGTCTCTACACACACACACACACACACACACACACACACATATACACAAAATCAGAAAATTAGCTGGGCATGGTGGTATGCACCTGTAGTCTCAGCTACTCAGGAGGCTGAGGTGGAAAGACTGCTTGAACCCAGGAGGTCAAAGTCGTGATAAAGTCACTGCACTCCAGCCTAGGTGAGAGTGAGACCCTGACTCAAAAAGAAAACACAAAAAACCAAAAACACACAACAAAACCAACTAACCAGACAAAAAACCCTGCATACCAAAATCTCTTAGGAGCCTTTAATCATTATAAAGAGTGTAATGGCCTGAGGTCACAATGTTTGAGAACTGCTGCTTCAAGTGATGGAAATCACTCTCCTCCCTCAAGATACGAGTTCTCCTCAGGAGTTACCCAAAGCCGAGGTCCAAGCACCTGGACCTAGCCTGCCTGATTTACCTCATGGGCAGATATATCCGCCTCTAGCAGCTGATGCTTTTTCAGCAGGTTGTTCACAGAAGCCAGGTCTTTGCCGTAATCCTCAGATGCCAGCAGGGCCTCAACCTGGCAGTGAAGACACAAAAGGGAAAGGCTACTATATGGCACACACTTAGCCTTCTGGAAAATGCTAGATGCCCAGGGGTCATCCTGGTCCTTGTTTGGACAGCTGAATACTTCCCCATTACCCGGTATTGCTGCTATTCCTGCTCAGCTTTATCAGTCCACCTGGCCTGAGACACTCCCTTCACCAGTCATTGGATACTGGAGCTCGAGGCAGAGGCCCCAAGCCTTCACTGCGGTCCCACAGCAAAATGCCCAGCAGTCCCACTTCAAGGAAACTCCTCTAGCAAAGGAGGCAGCTGTGGGCAAAGGCTAGTACACAAAGTGTTCACTGCAGCAAAGTGTCTACTCCCCAAAGCTGAAACAACCCGAACATCCAATGGTGCAGGAGTGGTTGAGGCTCTAAGATGGATGTACAGTTATTCAAATGTTTAGGAGGAATTTTTAATGGCTTGGAATAACATTCTCAATACACGCAATTAAAAGTTACATTGTGAGCTCAACTATACATAAAGATGTATCTATACAAATTTTCACGCAAATGTGTATAGACTTGAAAGAAATGCTCTAAAATGTTAACAGTGGTGGTCTCTAAACATTTCTATTTCTTTATATTCTCTGTACTTTCCAAATTGTCTCCACGGAGAGTACATTATTGACCCTGGTGTCCACCTTGGCACAGGCACATGGGAGTTGCCTGCCACCTAACCCCATAGTCTCTTCCTAGTTGCACTCCCATGAAGATGTGGGAGCTGCAGTCTGGGACCCCCACCGTTTGGCTCTCTTCTTTAAACACTAGTGCCCTTGGCTTACAAATGACTTCCATCACACGACTCATATTTGATGATAAAGATTTCTGCTAAAGGGGTATCCAATGAGCCCTGACTTTTCACGGTTCCATGGTTTTGAGCTTGCTGACTGACTCATCAACCCCAAGGACTAGAAACCACCAGCAGGTGGGAAGGGAAACCCACTTGGTATTACCTCGGAGAGCCAAAAGTCAAAGTCTTTGATGCCAGTGTTGAAATTCTGCTGCTTGTTGGCCTCTTTCAGCTTCTGGCTCTTCTCAGCGGACTTCTGAACCAGGAATTGCCACTGGTCAGCTAAGGCAGCCAGGCGGGCCTGGGCAGAGAAGGGAGCCAGAAAGATGGTGAAATCTATGAAGAACCCCCCTTTTCTAAAGCTAAATTGAGAACTTGTAAGAAAGGATAATGGAATATATCCAGGGGAGCCATTCTCACTAGCTATCCCCAACAGTAATGTAGCCTAGAGTCTTCTAATCCACTTGTTTTCTTAAAATTGTGTGTCACAGTCATTGTATCAGTTTGACAGTGACATGCTAACGTTGTTACAAGGCAGGAGAGGAGCTGGCAGGCCCTACCTTGACGGCATCTTCACTGCCAGCACAGGCTCCGCGCTCGATGAGGGAGTTGCCCATGTCAATGACTCCGCGGATCCGGTCAGCATTGGCGTGCAGCTCTGCTTCAAAAGCCTGGTGCTTCTGATGCTTGCTCTAAAAACACCAAAAACAGCCTTTCAAAACCAGCTCCTGCTGGGTTATATCTTCTCAGGGAGAAGGGCTTCTTGGAAGGGAGGGGGCAAGTGTCAGGGTTTTTTACAGAAGCGAACCAGAATTTGTGGGAAACATGGTAGGGCTCATCTATTGGGGAGTTCAGCAGAGGGCTTGGACCAGAGGAGAATGGAAATGTATCAGCTCAGGAGTGGGTGAACTGAAAGTCAATTCTTAAAGTAGCTGTGCCAGTTATTTTGGAGTGAAGTCCTAGGATTATACACTTTCCAACACTCTATATAAGACAGCAGTGGCCAACTTCAATCTGAGCCTACTTGTACATCAAAGGCCATCCCTGGCTTCCTCCTCATGCTCTAGTGAATGACACATGTATGGACACCTCATCATCTAAGGGCAATCACCATTCGGTGATATCTGTAACCACATAACTATAACAATCAGCAACATAGCATTTGATGGTCAGTCGGATATCCCTCTTTTGATAGAGGAAAAATCTACAGCTATGTCACATTGTGACTATTTATTTGCCATTTGCTAGCTGTCAGTAATCAAAACACTGGACATTATCGACATCCAGGCTTGATTGCAGATAGGAATTAATTTTTGCTGGAACAAGAGAGGGTAAGGAGAAGTCTGGGCTCCTGACGACAGGGGCCTGACATGGTTTCAACAAACTCATCAAGAAATAAAAGGTGCTGAGACACCACAGGAGACAATTGCAAGGACAGAGCAGCTGTGCCACGGTTCTGGGAAAAACACTTGGTTGGGTGAGAAATGCAGGGTGTCTCAGAGGAGTGTTATTTGAAGGAAAGAAAAAAATTAAAAGAAAAAGGCAGTAAGCTGGGGAAGAATTCTGCATCACATGTTTCATTTCAGAGGCAGCAACTGTGCAAGGATGGAGCCATGTGGCTGGCTCGAGTCAGCACTAATGGGATGTGGCCTTGCTACAATCTTCAGCCACCAACACTTAGACAAAAAGGGTCTCAGACACTAACACATCCTGTCGAAGTCTAATTCTTCTCCAGATCACTCTTTGGTTCAAATTCTACTTATTCTCTTCTTGGATATGTATATGTGTATATACACACAATACATAAATGTATTTTTTGTAGAAACGAGGTCTCACTATGTTGCCCAGGCTGGTCTTGAACACCTCTCATCTCTACCTCCCAAAGTGCTGGGATTACAGGTGTGAGCTGCCACACCCAGCCCCATTTATTCTCTTCTATATCTTCACTTCTTCCACCCACTTAACTCTGAGCTTCATGTTGATTGAGAAGTCTTCTTTCATAGCCTGTTGAATAGTGTCTGCTTTACCTTAACTTCTCACTCCCTGCTCCTCTCAGATTTGGATGCAGATCATCTGCCTGTTCACAGATCCCTGGCTGTTCCTCTCCAGTGACCAGCACCTCTGGATGCCAGGACTGGGTGTGCATTGGAACTCACACTGAGCCAGACTCCCCTGCCTGAGCCACAGAATACCATGAGCCCGCAGCAAGACTGAGCCAATGTCTACACAGGAAAAAGCTCAAATTGATTATTCCACTTTCAAAAAGCATCCCTTGAAATAAAGCGGCCAACTACTGCCCCGCAAATCAAACATTGTACAGAACTTCCTAGTGATAAACTGGAGGAGGGGAGGGAGAGCAAGGGGGTGCAGGCTAATTACAACAGAGCAAGCCACATCCCACGGGGACACTTGGAGTATGACGGATGATTAGAAATGAGAAGAATGGATGGAGAGACACCAGCAGACTGCGTGTGCCACAGTAACAATAATCTATACAGAGGAACACAAATACTGGAGCTCATTTAGCTATAACTCTTAAAAAAATAAAAAACTTACCAGCAGCTTGGAAAGCTACAAAAATAGATTAAAAGAACAAGAGTTCAGTACACTGATGTGAACACACGGATCAGCTATTCAGCAGAAATTCATTTTGCAGTCATCCTTCCCCTGGGAAGCTTGGCATTTGGGGACAGTAAGCAGAAGGGGGATATCTAGACGTTTATAACAGCAGGTATGGCATCAGTGGAGACACACGCG
Organism: Tarsius wallacei; assembly: GCA_963574415.1. Taxonomy (NCBI): domain Eukaryota; kingdom Metazoa; phylum Chordata; class Mammalia; order Primates; family Tarsiidae; genus Tarsius; species Tarsius wallacei. The sequence goes on along the minus strand of CAUYQG010055960.1, from coordinate 2,077 downwards.
GAAGGCAGCTTCTTCTTTTTTTATTTGAGTTGGAATCTTACTTTGTCACCCAGGCTGGAGTGCAGTGGCACGCTCACAGCCACCCCAGTGTCAGCCTGCTGGGCTTTGGCGATCCATCCACCTCAGCCTTTCTTTTTTTTTTTGAGATGGAGTCTCACTCTGTCACCCAGACTGGAGTGCAGTAGCACGCTCTCGGCCACTGCAGCCTCGACCTGCTGTGCTCTGGCGATCCTTCCGCCTCAGCCTTCCAAGTAGCTGGAACTACAGGCGTGTGCTACCACGCCTGGCTAATTTTTTGATTTATTGTAGAGATGAGGTCTCACCAAGTTGCCCAGGTGGGCCTCGAACCCACGGGCTCAGGCAATCCATTCACCTCAGCCTCCCAAAGCATGGTATTACAGACTGAGTCACTGAGTCCAGCTTCCGCCTCAGCCTTTCAAGTAGTTGGAAGTACAGGCGTGCACGACCATGCCCAGCTAATTTTTTTGATCTATTGTAGAGACAAGGTCTCACCATGTTGCCCAGGATGGTCTTAAACCTGTGGGCTCAGGCAATCCTCTCACCTCGGCCTTCCAAAGTGCTGGGATTACAGTGTTGAGGTACTGCACCCAGCCGGAAGGCAGCTTCTAATGACTTTGACAACTGAGTGGGTTTGTCCCAGCTTAGTTAATTAGGACATTTGTCACTGGCTTCAAAATGGGTCCAAGAAAACTGTTGTACATGTATGCCCCCATTTAAAAATGCCTTATTAACAAAAGCTACTCTGTAATACAGTGCTCTGTCAGGACATGCTTGGCCAGCTGAGCTCACCTGGATGTTGGTGGGATCCTTGTAGGACTCATCACTCGCCGTCTGCAGCTTCTCACTGATCCAAGCCTCAATCTCATCCACATCCCGGCTGAACTGCTGGAGGGTCTGAGACTCTCCCAGTTTTGACCTTTTCTCAATCATCTGGGCTTTCAGACGTCGCCACCTGGGAGTGAAACCATGAGATCAAATGTGAACAAACCTCTTTGTGGAGGAGAAGGCAGGAAGGCAGAGTAGGCCAGGGTCCTCATACAAGGGGATGTGAGCTTCTCAGGGCTGGTGACTATCAATGCCACAGGACATTCACCTGTCTAAGACCTCATTGCGCCGGCTGGAAATGTCTCCTGTGGCATAGTGGCCAGCAGCGATGAGTTGATCAGCAAAGGCCTGCAGGGCAGCAATCTTCTCTTCCTGTCAGCAAACAGAGGCGTGAGGTCAAAACCTGCAGCTGGGCTCTGCCTGGACTGCTGGTCTTGAGAAGAGGACGGTTATTTTGGGTGACTGAGAACTAGCTGGTGACAGGATCGAAATACATTGACATTTTAGAAGCAGGAGTATAAAAGCCAGAAGAAAGCTTGATTTCAATCATTACTAGAGTAGAGTTTAACTCAAGTAGACTCCAGGTCACGCTTGGGTGGGGCAGGCGCTAGAATACCAGTGGACGTCACACAAAAAATTCAGCTTAACCCTTTGTTCTTAGAGACATCTCGTGGATCACCTACCAGCAAATTCACTTTTTTTTTTTTTTTAATGAAGTAATGAAACAGGAATCACTTCATAGTAAATAGTAAAGCGTCAGAACCAATTATTCTACTGTAATGCTATATGGCATATAATGGAATTTTGGAAATTGAAGAACTTATTTATGACAAAAATTTCAAAATTTTGTATCTTATATTTTCTTTTTTTTCACCTCCCCCATATTTTTCTTTTTTTGAGTCGAAATCTCCCTCTGTAGCCCAGGCTGGAGTTCAGCAGCACGTTCATGGCCACCACAGCCTCGACCTGCTGGGCTCAGGCAATCCTTCCACCTCAGCCTTCCCAGTAGCTGGAACTACAGGTGCACACCACCACACCCAGCTAATTAAAAAAAAAAATTTAACCGGGCTCGGTGGCTCAGCCTGTAATCCCGCGCCTTTGGGAGGCTGAGGTGAGTGGATTGCCTGAGCCCGCGGGTTCGAGACCCGCCTGGGCAACTTGGCAAGACCTCATCTCTACAATAAATAAAAAATTAGCTGGGCGTGGTAGTGCGCACCTGTAATTCCAGCTA
>CAUYQG010055941.1:0-37481 GCA_963574415.1 Tarsius wallacei | reverse complement strand
ACTTTTTCTACGAGATGAATTAACATCTTGTTTGCAAATGATATGAATCAAACTCAAGTTAGCTTAAGAAGAAGGAAAAGGCTGGGTGAAGTGAGAGGATTGCCTGAGCCCATGGGATCCAGCCGGGGCAACTTGGGGAGGTCTCATCTCTGTAATAAATAAAAAAATTAGCTGGGTGTGGTGGCATGTGCCTCTAGTTCCAGCTACTTGGAAAGCTGAGGAAGAAGAATCACCTGAGCCCAGCAGGTCGAGGATGTAGTGGCAATGAGTGTGCCACTGCACTCCAGCCTGGGAGTGAGACTTCAACTCAAAAAAAAAAAAGAAGAAGAAGAAGAAGAAAAAAAAAAAAGAAATGTACTCATTCACATAACTGGGAGAGCTAGCGTTGCTACCTGGGTCAGACACCAAGCAATCAGACATTGTCAGGTCTCTGAATTTGTCAGCTTTGCTTCTTTCTGTGGTTTATTACTTTTTCACTAATGGTGAGAATCCTCTTTGCCAGATGACATGATTAGGACAACATCATGAACTTATTTCTATCTCCCAGTGTCTGTATATATTTTATCAAAAACTTCCAACCCACGTCTTAGATTATGCACTTATCGCAATCAAAGCCAGATATCAGTTATGTGTTAACTCTTCTGCAGCACCAATTACTTTTGTGAATAGCATTCCCATCAGAACCTTATGGAATAGAAGAGGCAAAGTACAAAGAAGAGGATATTGGTAACAGAAAAGCAGATACTGGATAGACAAAAATTATACTGTGCATTACAAAAAAAATACTATGTTTTAAAATAAAGTACTATACAAATGTAATAATGTAATATCTAACTTAGCCTTAGATATTAAAGATTGAAAAGACTGAGAAAGGAAGCTTTGTGAATCAAGTAAATGATCTGTTTCTATATTACTGAGAACAGCTGAAGTATAATTCCCACCCCCAATATCTATAGGAGGATCAGTTCTGCCATGACATGCTGTAATTCTCATGACTTGATTAGTGTCTTACCAGTGTTGATTATCTAGCTTTATCTCTAATGCCATCTAGAAGTGATGCTTACACAGTGTTGTGTTTGTAAAATATTAAAGGTCATTGTTTCTTTGCTCCTTGTTCCTGAGAGGATTTTATCATATTTCATCTCACTGAAGATTATTTTCCTTTTACCATTTTTTAAAGCTAAAAGTGTTTATTAAGGGGAATGATGAAATAACAATGTGCTTAAGGCATATGAACATATTTAGCAGGAAACTGCAAAGGAAGAGAAACATAAAAGTATCCCAATAAATCTTTAGAATTTCTTCCAATACTCCAAAGAGTTCAAAAATATATTTAAATAGCATTGAAAATTCTCAAACCAGGCAAAGTAGGAACCAAAGGGAGGCCTAAACTTCACCTGTACAATGACCACTTGTATACCTAATCCTGAAATGTACCCCACATCTTTAAAATAAAAAATAAATTTAAAAAATTCTCAGATAAGACAAAAATTTCAGCCCTTTATGTCTCATTGCTTCTGCAGCTGTTATCTTGTGTATTCCCAAATCACTAATGTGAACACTGAATGAATGATAACCTGTTGAGAAAAGTGATACCATCACTAGTATATAACTAACTGCCAAACATTTAGATCTTACACAATTCTTTCATTTAAAAAAATCTCTATTCTTGTTGAGAAATGAATGTAAAAGAATTTAAGACAATCCAATCCAGCAATTTGATGTTTGTGTGGAAATTCTTCATCAGTTATTTTAAAAAATCAGATATTTTTCTTTGTATCATACCTGTTCTGAAAGCCCTTTTGTGCCTAATTCATCACCATATAATTAAAAGCAATGCCAAGCATGCTAAGTCAGTAAAAAAAAAAAAAAGAGAAAGAAAGAAAGAAAGAGAGCCTGGGTAGGCAGGAAGAGGGCATCTTCTTCACCTAACCACAACGATTAAGAGTTAGAAGAGAAGCTACCCATAAGAGAAGCCTATACTGCACAGCAACCCTGCCCAGGGAACAACATGTGCCCTCCAAGCTAATACTCCCCTTTGAGGAAAAAAGAAGGAAAATAAACAGAAAACAAGTCCATATCTCTTATTTCTCAGGATTCATGAGAAGAACATAAAGAATGTATGTACCTATCTAAGGGACCAACACACAGAAAACACGCAATAGTTGGAAGCTACTAATTCTTCTTTGAAACTCAGAATAGTTCTTCTTGGTTTTATTTTCATGAAATATGTTTAAATTTGAAAATTGAAAATATGCAAGTGAACCAAAAAAAAAAAAAAAAAGCTGAAAATTCTTAAATTTCCATCAACCAAGCTACTTAGTCATAACCAATAAGAAAACCTTGAAAAGTATCCTGCCATTCATGCTCTGTAGAATTTATTTTTGCACCTAGATTGTGAACATCTTCTCATGTTATTATCAACATCACATTACTACCCACATACCTAGATAATACAGACTTGTCAAACGTAACATACTTTATTTGATGACTCTCCCACTGGTGAGCACTAGTGTTAACACTCTTCTGCTTTAATATTAGTAAGTAATAATGTTATAAGCACAAATGTAACTAAATATGAGCATGTGTGCTTATTAATATTTCTTGTTAGGAATAAAATCCTCTGGGTGTATTACAATTGTTTTTCTCATACATAATAGTCACTTGTTTACTGTCTTCCATTTCAGATTGGCAAGTAAATTTTTGAGTGGTTTGGAAATACTTTCTCTTTTCCTTTTCCCATTTTACTGAGTTAATCTGGGCTTTGTAATTCTTCCCCTCAGGGTTTACAGCCTGGCAGAAAGTGAAAGCAGCCTGAAAAAGCCTGTCTTTTATAAAAAGCCAAAACCACTGAGGAGATTATGTCAGATATCTTGGGGAGGAAAGCAGTTAGGGAGGCAGTCCTGGCTGGAGAAAGAGATACCTACATGTTCTTTTAGTAGTAGAGACCACAGGTGCTCACTAGGGAGGTAGCCAGACCTCAGAGAGTATGGTAGGAGGACTGTGCATCCAAGAAGTTTGTATCCTAGCAAACAACCCAAAGCCCACATGTGGACTTCCTGGACTTCAAGGGTCTGCTATGGGTGAAAAGATGATCCTAACAACCATGCCAGAGACGAGTCAGGAGCCTGCTTCCATCTTCCGAGCACTGTGAATTTACCGTGTGTGATCTTAGGAGGAAATGGAAGACTGATCAAAACTGATAAGGAATTTCCTAGAACCCTTTGGAATGATGGTTTAAAGCCTAATTAGACTGATTTAAAGGATAAGATACATGTGACAGTGCTTTCATACTCACCTGGTAGATTTGAGGATGATATAACTGGAAGTGTAATAAAGACATACATTTTTCTGTTATTTGTAACTATACTGCATGTCCCTAGCAGAATACCTAAAAACACTGCAGGCGTTCAATATTGACTGAGTTAAATTGGAAAGCAAAAATACAATAGGAATACTGATAAAGTATTGAGGGGCATACTATCTGTAGTTTGAGGGATACTAAAGGGAGAACATTTGAGATGGCAGTCTTCGGAAGCAGTGACTGGCAGAGCCTTGATATACAAAGACTTAGACATCTGCTCAGCAGGCTCCCATTGAGCTGCCTGGGGAGGCTGGTGACTGAATTCTGACATGACTCTCACACCTTGCCGTGGCTCTGCTTACCCTGTGCTCTGCCTTTTTCCTTTCCTGGGCTTTACTTCACCCTAGTTTTAGTGGCTTTTACTTATCCAGCTTGTGACCACCATGTCATCCCACCATTTGAAGTATGCCTTTTCCCCTCCTTAATTTCTCTTCAGTAGTCCCTGATCCTCGACCCTTTCCCCTGTGGCTGTCTTGTATGTAGCTTAGGACTTCAGGGACAAGGCTTTCAACAAATGGAGTTGGGTACATAGATTTAGAGAGAATTTTCAGACTGAGAAAACAGCATTAGTAAAGATGAAGGAAAAAAAGGAAAGAAAAAGTTGTAGAATAGCATGTAGAATAAAGTATTAGATAAGCAAGAAAAAACCCATATTTCATAGTATAACATGTTTGATATCATTGGTCACTTACATTCAGTCCTATTACATTTAAATCAATATAAATGGAACCAAGCAATGCTAGCTACTGCATATCTTAAAAACTGAATTAATAAACAGTTTTTATTTCTTTCACAGACAATAAAAACATCAAACATAATTGTAATTATCCAAAAAAAAGTTAACTTTTGAGAGTTTTTTTTAACCTTTTGAGAGTTTTGATAACAATAATGTGTTCCTGAAAAAACACTCACTAAACACATGCTATTTTTTAATAGCTAGACGTCATTTATCAGTTTACAAAATTTATGTCAAGTAAAATGTCAATTTGTAAGGAGTCAAAAATGTAAGAAGTTATATATTTACAAATAATTTCTAGCCAGCATGTGTTGACCCAAATAATGTTTAGAATTCTTAGAATCACCAGGATTGATTATATATACATGTATGTATACATATTTATATATACACATTTATATATGCATATCTACATATGTAGAAATAAATTTATGTGTGTATATACAATTTTTTTTTTTTTTTTGAGTTGGAGTCTAACTCTGTCACCCAGACTGGAGTGCAGTAGCTGCTCCTGGCCACCGCAGCCTCGACCTGCTGGGCTCTGGCAATCCTTCTGCCTCAGCCTTCTAAGTAGCTGGAACTACAGGCGCGCGTTACCACACCTGGCTAGTTTCTGATTTATTGTAGAGATGAGGTCTTGCCAAGTTGCCCAGGCGGGTCTTGAACCCGCGGGCTCAGGCAATCCACTCACCTCAGCCTCCCAAGGTGCGGGATTACAGGCTGAGCCACCGAGCCTGGCTGTATATACAATTTTTTAAAGTCACAGAAGAGATAGATGATTTAAGCAAAACTAATAGTAAACTCACATTGTATTAAGTTAATGCAATGCTGCAGGAAAAAAAAGAGAGAGATGCTTGGAAAACATTATTTTATCTATCTTTTGATGCAAACCAGAAATACATGTTGACCTAAGGCAATCCATGAATGATCCATGGAACAAAATTATTTATCCTCAGGATGGGAGAGAAATGTAGGTGTGCAGACTACCATTTCTAACGAGCACCATGCTGACTCAGCCTAAGTTTCCCAAAATATCTGCCTGTTCTATTTTCTGCTGTGGGACCTAAGTCATCCTTGGTGTATTTAACTTAGTATTTGGTTTCCAAACTTTACAAACTTGGGCAAGTTTTTTACAGAAAAGCAAAATAAAGTTGAGGCTTAGTTAGAAAAACTTTACAGAACTCTATTTCACAGTCTGTGAATCCAATCAACACTCAAAAATTAGGAGGTTGATTAGCTAGTGTATAGATTATCAAGGCTATTTTACTTCCTTTCCTTCAGTTGTTTCTCCTTTGACTATTTAATTATCTACCTGAATTCTTACCAGATAAGACCCAAGTACAGGCAAATTCAAAACAAACAAGCAAGAAGGCTATGGAATCATAGAACATAGTAGATCAATATTATGCCTCTCCAAGTTGTTATGTAGTGCTTTTCAAAAACAACCATAACACACAAAAAAAACTCAAAACAAAAAATAGATTTAAAAATTACTGCCTAGATACCCTGAAATTGTTAATTCAATGAAAAGATCTTTTTGAGTTATCTGTTAATTTTATTGATTTACCATTATCTTGGAAATCCTAGAATTTCTTTATTTTATTTCATTGAGTTGGAGTCTCACTCCATCGCCCAGGCTGGAGTGCAGTGGCACGCTCACAGCCACCCCAGCATCGACCTGCTGGGCTCCAGTGATCTTTCCGCCTTAGCTTTCCAAGTAGCCAGAGCTACAGGTGCGCACTACCATACCCGGCTATTTTATTTTATTTTTATTGTACAGATGAGGACTCACCATGTTGCCCAGGCTGGTTTCAAACCCACGAGCTCAGGCAATCCTCTTGCCTTGGCCTCCCAAAGTGCTGGGATTACAGGTTTGAGCCACAGCACATGGCCAAAATCCTAGAATTTTTAGTGGGCATATTATTGTTCATGGCATTAACAATGTCCTGGACCACAGAAAATAACCAAATAAAAAAGAAACAGGATCATACATTTCAACTGGTCCCTCCCTGCAAAAGAGTGAACTGTCATCCAAATGAACCACTAAGTCTTTCAATTTTAAACATTAAGTTAAGCAAATGAAGACTAGCAGTTTTTCAGTGGTTTATTTTTTTTCCCTCTGTAAACCCTGAACTGGTTTCTGTAAACCAGTCAAAGGTACTCTCTTTAGGGAATTACTTTTATAGATCCAATTAAAGTGTATCCTACTAGCATCTTGAAAGTTCAGGTTTAGCAAATATTTCCAATGTAGGTAACGCTTCTCAGGATTTTAAAAACATGATGAAAGTGAGATCCTCTCTGAAATTGCCACCTAGTAACTGAAGGAAATAAAGGTTACCGTATATTTTGTATCCAAAAAATATTTTTTGTAGATTTGTTTTTAAAAATACAGTAAAAAATACTGGTTTTAGACATGACACATCTTAAAATCAAGTATACTTTTATTTATTTATTTATTTTTATTTTATTTTATTTTATTTTATTTTTTTGAATTTTAGTCTCACTCTGTCGCCCAGACTGGAGTGCAGTGGCCGCTCCCAGTCACCGCAGCCTCGACCTGCTGGGCTCCGGCGATCCTTCTGCCTCAGCCTTCCGAGTAGCTGGAATTACAGGCATGCGCTACCACGCCCAGCTGATTTTTTGATTTACTGTAGAGATGAGGTCTCACCAAGTTGCCCAGGCAGGTCTCGAACCTGTGGGCTCAGGCAATCCACTTACCTCAGCCTCCCAAAGCGCGGGATTACAGGCTGAGCCACCGAGCCCGGCAAAATCAAGTATACTTTTTACAGAAATGTATTAGTCTATAATTTTTGTATGTCATCTAAGCACATCATTACACATGATGTCTGCTTAAAATCAAAGAACAGAAAAAAACTGAAGCAGGAATAGAATAAGCAATTTATCTATTTTATGTGTGTTCCTTGAGATTCTATTAACTTACTCCACAAATATTTATTAAGTTTTAGCCTAAGGCTAGGCTCCATAGATGATTCGCAGTTTGCATCCTAAATTTATTTGGTTTTATTTCATTTGAGGGGCAGATAAATACCTTCTAAAGAGGCAGACTCCTGAATCTTTTATTCACACACATTGCAGCATTTTGAACATGTAGTCGGTCATTTCATTTTCAAAACTCAAATTTGTTTACATAGGTGATTTATCATTGCTAGACTCTTCTTACTGTTGTTCGTTTTCCATTGTTACTGCCACTAGGCAAGTGCAGGACAGTCCCATTTTAGACAGAATCCCCCCCAACTATATTCTCCACTTTGTATCTCACCTTCCTATTCATTCTAATTATGTTCAACCTGTACCTGTTGTAGATACTCATGTCCTCCTGGCACTTCCAAGTTCAGTCTCTTATTATTCCTGAGGTAAATCTGTGTCCCCCAAAAAGCAATATATTACCAGCCTCACTGGAGTCTGGTGAGATAAAGGCTACCGAATGAGTCTGGGCACATGTCTGACTATCATTTTGAAACTATCTATTATCCCCCTACTTTTGATAAATACCTGATTATTGCTGCTTAAGGATCAAACCCTAGGCTTATTCTCATGCTTCCATTTTTTTTCACTTCTCAGTGAGTGACATTCTATTGTGAACTTCAGTCCATGTCACAAGAGTACTTCATTTTAGCCTCAGCTAATGCTTGAAGTCTTAATACTAGGAACCACTCAGATTTTTAAGTAGAAGTAGCATCAGAAAATAAATGATATTTAATAATTCTAATGTAAACAAAATATTATTTTAAAGAAAGATGATTGGTTTTAAGATTATAGGTGAATCTTGACTGGCTTTGGTATTTCCACTTGTCTCTCTGATTTCACATTGGATAGAACTGTCTGGTGAATAACCTTGGGGGCTTCTTTGGACTCTATACAGTTAGTTATCTGTAATTAAATGCTCCCCTCCTTCCAAACTCAACTCCTGGTGAGACCAGGAGCCCCCAAAATCCCAAAGTGTTTGCCAGCTGGTTTTCTAACACTCAACTAGATGGTTTGGCACCTACATTCACATTGTCCATTTCCTTCCATGCAAGGAAGGGTATACTTACACTAATCCTGTTTACAGAGAACAATAGGTGTCGACATTCCTCTCCTGAAAAAAGGCAAACCATGCAGCATACAACAGCAGTCTCATTCAAGGATCCCCTTCCAAAGAACCCTGAAAGAACAGGGACCTCTGTGTCTGCTGACTCTCCTGCTTCCTGAGTTCCAGTTTGCATGCAGTGATGCTTCCTGGTGTTCACGCAAGTCAGTACTACACACTATAAGAAAAGATGGGCCGGGCTCGGTGGCTCAGCCTGTAATCCCGCGCCTTGGGAGGCTGAGGTGAGTGAATTGCCTGAGCCCGCGGGTTCGAGACCCGCATGGCGGGTCTTGGCGAGACCTCATCTCTACAAAAAAAAAAAAAAAAATTAGCCGGGCGTGGTAGTGCGTGCCTGTAGTTTCAGCTACTTGGAAGGCTGAGGTGGAAGGATCACCAGAGCCCAGCAGGTCGAGGCTGCAGTGGCTGGGAGCGGCCACTGCACTCCAGTCTAGGTGACAGAGGGAAACTCCAACTTAAAAAAAAAAAAGAAAAAGAAAAGATGGCTTTATTTTTTTTATTCATTCTTTATTCTGGTGTTAACATATACTAGTAATGAGACAGCATTGTTCAAATGAGTACAGAGTCAGAGGATCTTAAATCCCTTAAATATTTCAGTCATCACAAAGAGTCAATATAACCTGCCTGATTAACTTGAAATAGGTTTCAACAACTGTAGTAAAAATTTCTCATGTCCTTGATAGATATGAATACTTTATGGTGGCAAAAACTATTGGTCTGCATAAGACCTTCTCCTTTAGATGATTAACTAAGCAATTCCATACTAAGAAGAGGTGTCACTGAAATCACTCTACAAATTGACCAGGCATTCTTGCAAGATATCCTCATGGTCAATGTGATAAGTTAATTTCATGTATTAATAGGACTGGGCAATGGGATGCTCAGACATTTGATCAAACATTACTTCTGGGTGTGTCTGTAGGGTGTTTCTGGAAGAGATCAATATTTGTATTGGTGGACTGATGAGTAAAGCAGACTGTTCTCTCTATATGGGCGAGTATCATTCAACCCACCCACTGAGGCACAAGACAGGACAAAAAAGGTAGAAGAAGGTTGAATTCCCTCTCTCTGCCTGACAGCTTGAGCAGAGGCATCAGTCTTCTCTTCTCTGTCCCTGGAATGAGACTTACACCATCAGTGTTCTTGGTTTTCATGCATTTTGAATCAGACTGGAATTTACAGGACCATCTTTTCAGGGCCAGTTTGCAGACAGCAGATCATGGAACTTCTCAGCTTCCTCAATCATGTGAGACAACAACTTATTATAGTTCTTAATGGTTCTGATTCTCTGGAGAACCCTAATTAACATAGATTTTGGTACTAAAAATGGTTCTGGAAGAACAGAAAATTAAGGACAAGTTTTCTGAGCTGATTCCAGGGTTTCTAGAATTAGCCTTTTAGTCTTATTAGATTTAAGATGCTAATGATTCTATTTCCAGTAGTAAAGATATCACTGATAGTCCACAGCATGCTTGGGCAATAGAGATACATAAAACATCTTTACTGAATATGCCTAATCAACCACATATAAGCAGCAAGGAACTGGGTGACTGTGCATATGACACTATTGAATGCTTCTGAAAACTAAAAAATATAATGAGGCTGGCTGCTTGCTCTTAATGTTGCCAAAATAGTAAAAGAGAAGGATGAGCTCAGGAATTCAAATTCCCAGCTCAAGCACCATATAAATGACCTAGAAGTATCTATGTGTGCACTGAAGGAGAGTCACTTATCTCCTAGAGTCAATGGCTGAGCTTGTTGGAGACCAAACACAGAATCTCATCCTGTGACTGGCTAAAGTTCAATGCAAGTTGGGCTCTAGTCCTCTGAGGTTGTACGCTGCTGAAGTAAGGGTACCAACTGGGAAAGAATGGGATCCTGTAAGCTGAGATGGAGTGTGTAGAAAGACTCTGATGAAGCTGGGGACACTGAATCCCTCAATTCTGATGAGTCTTCTTTTCCAGTGGACGCACTCTTCTCTCCCAAGTTTGCCAGTGACAACCCCATTCAGTAGTACTGGCTTCTTTTGAAGTAAAATAACACTGTTGCCTAGGGAAACTGTAATGGCCTCCCTGAAGCAACTGTCATGAAAGACAATACAGATTCTCCTCCATACTCCCGCAACTACCCTTCTTACTTGTAGGTCTATAATTAGATAAGTTAAAGCAGGTCCCTAAAGGTGAGGTACAAACCGTGACTCATAGGAAGCTATGTTACACTCCAAAAGAACTACTTGAGGTTTCTCATTTATACAGACAGAAAACAGGGGAACATGTGTTGGAATGGATGCTAATGAGATAATGGTGGGAAAACATTGGATCAGACTGAATATACTGATATGGTCTCACTACGCAGAGATATTGCATGTAATGTTGCAACTCATGGAGTTAGGAATAGTTCTAACAGTTTGCTTGGTTGATTAGCTAAAACATAAACTGAAAAGTGAATCAGATATTCACAAGTCAATGAATGAATCAGATATTCTGGGCCTGCCTCGGTTTAGTGTATAGGAAAGGATTTAAATGCTTAAGAAGACTGGAATGTTAGAGTGCATCTGTCATTTAAATCATCACCCATACTGGGAGGAGTCCAGAAGACATATTTCACTAGTACTGTAAGAATCAGATTTGTAAGGGGTAAAGAGGTCTGTGATAGCTCTTCTCTGTAGGCCAGACCTTACAGTAGGAACTGCAGAGCTGAACTGGGAATCCTAGATGCAAAGGAAGCAATTGCTTCCTAGGGTGACAGGGGCTGAGTGACAGCACTCACCTGCCAACAACAAGGTGGGCATGGTTACCATGAAGAACAGCAGAGTCAGGGCAGCAATCATTAACAGTTTGACTCACACAAACTTACAATGTTAGCCAGTTGATTATGGTGTTCCTAGAAGTAATAGAAACAGAATACAAAGAGATAGGAAGCTTACTAAATTCATACTTGATCTGCATAAACAGAAAAGTTCTAGGTCAAATGAACAAAAGTATAACCTGGGCCATAAAAACTCAAAGTTATGGCCCCTCAATCAATTCCCAGACTTGAACCTGTTTACAGACCCATAACCCCTTGAATGAAGCAAAGCCAGAGTCCTCTTGAGAAGGGCCCTAGTACACTACCAAAAACTTATATTGTTCATCTTTCTTCTAGCTTTCCACAAAAAGACCTACAGCCTTTTACCAAAATAATGGGCACTGTGGAAATTGAAATACTAAAACTTTTTGAGGACTACTAGACCCTGGCTCTGCACTAACACAAATTCTAGGAAACACAAGCATTACTGTGGTCTACATGTCAGAGGAGGGGCTTATGGAGTCATGAGATCAATGAATGAGTGCCATTATGGTGGAAAACTCAAATGGAAGCCACTAGAATTGCCCCTGTGCAGGAAAATAGTAAACCAAAAGCAATACTAGATTCCTGGAAGGATTGAAGAGATCAGTGTCCCAATCAAAGACTTGAAGGATACAGGAATGGAGATTCCCACCACATCCTCATTCAACTTGCCTATGTGGCCTGGACAGAAGACCAATCTAAGAGAATGATAATGGATCACCGAAAGCTTAATCAGGTGGTGACTCCAATTGTAGCTGCTGCACCAGATGTGGTTTTCATTGCTTGAGAAAACTAACACATTCTCTGGTATCTGGTATGCACTGATTTGATGAAGGTATTTTTCTCAATACCTCTTAGTAAAGATGCCAGAAGTGATCCATTTTTAGCTGGCAAGGCCAGCAATATACCTAAGTATTTTAACAACTCTCCAGTCCCAGATCTTAATTTAGTTCTCATGGATCTTGATTACCTACCTTTCCTTTCACAAGACATCACACTGATCTATTCCACTGATGGCATTATAATGAGCAAGAAATAGCAACTACTCTAGACTTATTGGTAATACATTTGTCTATCCGAAGTTGAGAAAAAAAAATCCTACTAAAATTCAGAGGCACTTTACCACAGTAAAATTTCTGGGAGCCCAGTGGTATGGGGCACATTGAGATTCACTTCTAAGGTGAAGAATAAGTTGTTGCATCTGGTCATATAATCATTGACAGAAAAAGAGATAACTCAAGCCTAAGAGCTCTTTAAGCTCTATAAGGTCAGAATTAAGTATTACCTTTATTTCTGGTGTCTGCTCCCTCATTCATCTTAACATAGAAATTTTGGAGACTCTGACAGAAAGATCAAGGAACTCATACAGATTTTGCCTTCAGAAGCTCCAAATGTATCCCTGACTTGCATAGGTCTTTAGATTTAGAGCAGATAAATTCATTCTTGGGAAAGTGAGCTCTGGACATCATGTCAACAGAAGAAAAACAACCTCTTGCTTGATAGGTGACAACCAGTTTAGAAGGCATCCCTGCAATGAGAGTTCAGTCGGAAGTGGTTTCCACTAATGTGCTCAAAACAAATAATATAGGAGTGCCAGTTTAAAAAGCTACTGTTTATTAGGTAGGAAAGAAAATCCTCAGAGCCCAAAAGACTGTAGAGGATATATTGTGATTTTGGATACATGTTGCCTGGGCAGTGTACTAGCTAAAGGAAATATACAGTAACAAGCCAGGGAATCAGGTTAAAGATGTCTGAAACAACCTGCAAGGTCTATTTCAATATGGCAAGAACATGCTTATTTACCTAGTTTTTATGGCTTCTTTCTTGGACTGTCAAATGACATTGGTTTTATGAAAATACTGATCTAGAGAAATCATGCATCATAGAGAATTTTCTAGTTTTTTTAAGTAGCCCTTCTTTGGTATAGTTCTCATTATAAGTCAAATTACCCTCCAGCATTACTATCATTTTGTATGTCATTCAAGTAACAAACAATCAATGACAGTACTGCAACCTATTTGAGGGAATCCCCTTTGAGTCAGTTCTCCAAAAATCAACAAACAAAAGTTTTTAACTACAGAAGAGGCTAAAACTAGGCTGTCACATTTGCAAAGTGTTTCATGCTTGGGTTATTTTGTAAGAGAAGCTGTGGAAAAGGAAATTGGAGGGATGTGGAACTCTCCTAAATTATCTCCAGAGCTATCTGCAGTGAAGTTACTGGAACTTTAAGAATTGATGAGGTGAAAAACTTAGTGATATAAAACTGTAAAGGGATTATACTGGAGGGGAATTCTGGCAACCTTTAAAAATAGGCTTCCTGAGCTAAAAGATACCTGAAGGATTCCAACTTTCCAACACCGAACACAAGATGTGACCCAGAAAAAACTAGAAAAAAAAGTAATTTTCTGTAGGGCAGGCCTCTTATATATAGTACAGGCTTCCCCTGCTAGATAAGTGTTCTAAGCATCCATCGGCATCAGTGTACCAACTAGTGTTGTGAGAGACTGCATTTGACTTCACTGAATTTTTGTTGTTGTTGTTTGAGATTCTTTCAACATATTTGCCCATTTCATGATGGGTGATTTACAAGCACACCTGCCCACACCATGCTGAGTGTTCAGCAGTTTTTGACCAAAAATAGCATGACCCCCATACTCCACCCTCCCTATTCACCTGATCTTACCCCAAGCAACTTTTTTTTTTGTTTCCCTGGATGAAAGAAGTCCTCAAAGGGAAACATTTTACGGATGAGAAAGAG
Organism: Tarsius wallacei; assembly: GCA_963574415.1. NCBI lineage: Eukaryota > Metazoa > Chordata > Mammalia > Primates > Tarsiidae > Tarsius > Tarsius wallacei. Next base: position 23,686 of record CAUYQG010055941.1, on the reverse strand, counting down.
ATGAAACAATAACAGCAGAAGCACTAAAAGGCATTGAAACTGATGAGTTCAATAACTGTTCTGAGCAGTGAAAAGGGTGTATCAACAGGTGTATTGCATCAAACAGAGAGTACGTTGAAGGTGACCGAAGTTTAGACATGTAAGAATAAATACACAATTTTTTATAAACAAATTCCAGGTCTGTTGGGATCTCCCCTTGAACACAGGAAGGATTATCTGGTAATACTAAATGATCTAAAAAAAAGGAGATTCCATATACTTCCTTAGCAACCAATATCTGTGGCAAACAATTATCTATTAAATTATGTTCTCTTTTTGAGAAGTTTTCCATTTTACTATTAAAATCAGGGAATTGCCCAAGAGTTGAATAGAGGCTCTTTTCATTCTTGCGCTTGTATGAATTCTAGTGTTTAAAATCTTGGCAAAGTCCCAGTAGTTTGTGGCTTTACTGGTAATTTCTTCGTTCTTCATCCTTTATTCCTTAAATCCCCAAAATAAGTAGAAATTAAGCTAAAAAACCATTGGGAAAAAAGTCATTTTGTCCTCTAAAGCAGGGTTGCCAGATAAAATACCTGGGATATACTTATACTATAAAATTATTTGTGTGTTCATTGTTATTAAAATTCTGAGTTCTATTAGTACTCCCTGTTCAGTTTCTGTGCTTCCCAATTACCATCAAGTATTTCATTAATCACGATTTTTTTAAAAGGCTTTCATCTGTTTTGGGTCAATGTTCCTTTAAGAGTCTCAGACCACATAATCATATCTTTACATTTTTTTCCCACTTTCCCTCCAAAAATGTCAGCATTTGTAAGTACAGCACACATTCTCAGATCATTTGGACATTTTCTTTCCATATTTCCAGTGCTTTCATATCACAAGAGTTCTTGCTCACTGGACAAAATTAGGTCCAATTTACTTCATAGCTTTTCCAACTCTTAAGAGACAATACTGTCCATGAAGAAAATATTTATTACAGTTTACCCACTCCCACCTTCACATTTTAAAAATCACAGTGAGACTTTCTACAGCTATCTACTCTAATGAATCTTGCCTTTGTGCTACTATGATGTCTCTGTTAAGAAAATATCCTCAATATACTCCATCCAAGAAGAATATGCTGCATGTTAAGTAAACAACATGCCATAACAACTAATGTGTGTGTGAGACCATGTTACAGGTGGAAATGGTTTTTTACATCCACTATTTTATTTTATCTGCATTACAATCCTGCAAGGTAAATATGTCAGTAATTCTTATTCCCCTTTCATGAATGGGAATATTTTAATGCAAGTTTACATGGCTAACAAACAAAAATCTGGGTTTAACTCTGATTTTTAAAATTTCAAATATAATGTCTTAATGATGCCATTTTTTATTCTCTTTCCTTTTTGCCCTGCTTGGTTCTTCATTTATCTTCACACAATGATATTTCCCTCCACATTTTCATCTACTTTCTGTATTTTCATATATTAATTTGATCTCTGATGTATTAATTTTCATATATTAATTTGATCTCTGATGTTATTCATCTGTGTTATATTTCATATATTAATTTGATCTCTGATGTTATTCCTCCGTGCTTCCATTAGAGGTTGTCTTAAAAATAAAATAAAAACTCTTAAATATCTTTATGCAACTTCTAAATATTTAAAGAGGTAAGAAGACACAAATCCTTTACTAGAAGATATCTTGAATATCTTCATAATTTGATCACCTGGGGCCAAGCACGGCTCCAGAAAATAAAAAGTGCAGCAGAAACTCAGGCTCCCCAACACAGGCCACTGCTGTCATTCAGAATGCAGAACCCACAGGACAGTGGCAGGTTGGGCTTTAGTGGATGAGGTAACATGCAGTGGTGACTCTGAACCCTGTGGCGTGGACCCCAGGGACTACTCCTTGAGGAGGTATGGTGTCTCACGGCTGAGACTCTGGAGAGCTAATGCATTTCCAGGTAGGCAGGGCACTGTGGCTATTCAGCCTAGAGAGTAGGTGGCCACAATTCTGCCAAGGCTCTGATTCCCTGGGACTTAAGGCCCCAGAAACTGCAGCTCAATAGGTTAGCAGAGTCAGCAGGTCATTGAGTGTGGGGTGCCTCATCAGTAGTGGGTCAGGCAGGTACAATTACTTCAGTGAACCAGGGAGCAGGGTGCCACCTCACATATGGCATGGGGAGGAGGATGAATGCTCCAGTATACCAGAGGTCTGATGTCCCCTGGGAGGTGGGGTGCTGCCTCAGCTGTGGCACTGAATCATAACCGCTCCCACAGTTCAAGGCTCTGGGTCCCTAAGTGTGGGACACCACTTCAGCTTGGCTGTGAGTGAAGGATGCACCAAAGCCTGGGATGGGGGAGCAGAGTGGCTCTGTGGCAGCTTTGCCCAACGAGGTAGGGTAGAGTGGGCATGTACAGTGGCACCTGAGCCTCAGGGATGGGTGCTACAATGACTACTCACCAGTGAAGCAGGCTCCAGTTTCCAAGAAAAGGCCAAGCAGTAGCACCATCGGCCCAAAAAGGCATGGGACACCACACAGCTCCTTCTCTGGAGTTAGCTTGGAATGTGGGTTCTGGAGAGCTCCCCAGGATGCTTAGAGTCTGTAAGGACTGTGAGGTCTCCAGGAGCAAAGGCTGCAGGTATCTGGGGAGACCATGGGAGGAGCTGCTAGGATCCTCTTGCTTGTCTTTTCCCTGCAGGAAGAAGCATCTCCTGGTTCTGAGCTGACCCTGACTGGGTAGATGAAGTGGCAGAGACAAGGTGCTACCTTTCTATACGCCCACCCTGCGTGACTGTGTTCTACAGAATGACTACTGCTTCTATGTTGTTCTCTGGTACTCTCTAGTTCTTTTGGTTGAAATGTAGTTTGTATTCATTGTTCTGTTTTTTGTGTGTGTTGAACTGGGGGGAAGATCACTAGGAACTTCTAGTTGGTCATCTTTCTGATATGTGGTTTTTTGTTTACTTTAAATAAATGTGGACATAAGCTATAAGGTTCACCTATTTTAAGTACAGAAGAATATTCTGTACAATTTTTATAATAAATATTTATATTATTTAGAGTAATCTAATGGCTAAAACAAACATACTCTAAAATATAGTATGAGTCAAACACATCAGAAATTTACTTAATGCTCACTTAAAAGTGTTAAGCAAATGAACAGTGGGGCTGACCTTCTGCATGAAAAATGGAGTCTCAATTCCAGGCCTCTGAAAGGAGCAATGAATATGGAGGCACATGCATGAGTTTTATTTCACGTTCAGGCTTTCACTCACAATTCATTTGATCATGTGACCATGTCTGTGTGTAAGAAATCCTGGAAAACATTTGACCATGTGACTATGAAGAAGATGAGAACTAGGATTTTAACAACATTGTTATTGAATCTGAATGTTGATGTCAATTTGATAAATACCTTTTTAGTCATACAACCAACTTTTTGAATTCTTTACATTTCTTTAAAAAAATTTAATTGACAAATAATACTTGCACATATTTATGGGGTACAGAGTGACTTCTGAATACCTCTACACAATGTGTAATAATCAAATAAGGCAAATTAGCACGTCCATCACTTTAAACTTTTATCATTTTGTGTTGGGAACATTCAAAATCCTCTCTTCTAGCTATTTGAAAATATAGAATATATTATTGCTAACGATAGTCACTCTACAATGCTACAGAACTCTAAAACTTACTCCTCTTGTCTAGCTGCATTTTTTGTAGCTATTAACCAACCCCTTCCTATTCTGTTCTCCCCCACCCTTCCCAGTCTTGAATAACCACAATTCCACTCTCTACTTCAATGAGCCCAACTTTTTAGCTCCCATATATGAATGCGTGAGAACATGCAGTATTTATCTTTTTGTGCCTGAATTATTTCACTTAACATAATGTCCTCCACCCTCTAAGTGGCCATAAATGACAGGATGTAGTTCTATACTATAATTATATAGTATTCCATTGTGTATATATACTGCATTTTCTTTATCCATTCATCTGTTTATGGACACTTAGGTTGATTCCATATCTTGGCTATTGTAAATAAAGCCACAATAAACATGGAGGTGCAGATATCTTTTCGATATACTGAATTCCTTTTTTTGAAACACGTCAAGATATTGTACTAGACAAAGATTTTACAGGTAATAATTCAAAATCACAGGTAACAAAAGCAAAAATAGACAAATGGAATAAAATCAATAAATGAAATCAAAAAGCTTTTGTACAGCAAGGGAAACAATCAACAGGATAGACAACCTGTAGAATGGAAGAAAAACAGCTGCACACTATTTGTCCTACAAGTGATTAACATCTAGAATATATAAGGAACCAAAACAACAGCAAAAACATACAATTGGATTTAAAACTGTACAAAGAATCTGAATATACATTTCTGAAGACATACTAATGGCCAACAAATATATGAAAAAATGCACAGCATCACTAATTCATCATGGAAATGCAAATCAAAATCACAGTGAGATATCATCTTACCCCAGTTAGAATGGCTATTATCAAAAATATTTTTTTAAATGCTGGCAAAAACGTGGAGAAAAGGGAATTCATATAGACTGTTGATAGGACTGTAACTTACATTGTAACATGTACAACTATTATGAAAAACAGTATGAGGGTTCCTCAAAAAAAAAACCCATAAAAACTAAAAATAGAATTACTAGACAATCCAGCAATCCTACTACGTGGTATTTATCCAAAGGAAAGGAAATCAGTATATCTAAGAGATTTTTCAAGACTTCTTATTTGCCTAACTCTTGGTTTCTCATTAGGTACCAAACATATAGCAGTTGTAGGATTCTGAAATAGACTTCCATTTTGTTTTCCCTATTCACTGGAGAAGTTGCATTGTGCAAGTTGATATAAGATTCTGCTTCCAATGTTCATCATTAATCCACATTACTATGCAAAACAGAGAAAAGTAATCCGTAAGGTGTCTCTTTGAGCATACTCTTCCTAAATGTGATCATCTTCCTATAAAAATGACTAAACACAGCAAATTATGAATATAACAAAATATTTTCTTTATAAAAGCCACTAACTCTGTAGTTATTTTTTAATAAAGGCACCTTAGAAAAGCTTCCTTTAAAGACATGCATGTGAAGTCCCCTGCAACTAGTAGCAAAATATCTTGTACATACTAGAAGCTCAGTTAAATGCTGAAAATACTATTTAACTTTGAAGCTTTTTTGTATTAGGATATCTTGCATTAGATCTTTGCCACAGGTAGAAAGACAGTCTTTTGCAAATAGTAAAGGAATTATAAAGCCTACTAGGATTCACTTGAAGCTGAATATTATATAGCCTATACCAACGAATTACAATAAGTTATAAGGTTCTTCGGCAATGAATGATTTCAACAGATTATATTGCAAGATTTGTCATTTTTTAAGTCTGTGTTTTACTGATGTGTTGATTGCCCTTGGATACTTTTGTTAAAGAGATATTGGCATTAGTTATGATCATTCACAGCAGTCAGGATTTATCAGATGTTAGAGAATTTATATTTGTTGATTTAAACAATTACAACAATTCTATTATTTTTTAGTATATTCCAAGAAATTAGATTTGCTTTAAAAAAAAAAAGCCACTTGAGAAACATGCAATCCATTCATATAGCAAATAAAGTTACTTGCTAATTCTAATATAGCCTTTTTCTTTTTATATTGTATGTTTTGTAGATTTTAGTTCTTCCTTCCCTATGCTTCTCCTCAGTACTAATCAGCACAATTCCAGAATTTAACCTTGAAAATTACAAGCTGCCCCAACTGCAAATAAATTCAACAAATTAAGAAGGAAAGTATGTTCTGCCTTCACTTACAGCTGCAGACACATAGACTCAATTTTCCTCAAGTGGTGAATTAAGGACTTACCCAAGAGTATCATTCTTACTTTCTTGTCCAGGATGGGAGAAATGCATAATCCTTTTATTTTCTTCTATTAAAATTGTCCTTGAAAGTGTCATTTGAACAGAAAAGTCTTATGATTAGAAACTTTTGCAATGTCCTATGAAAGTAAGCTAGTAACCTCTAAAACGTCTATAATATAGATTAGCTGTCTTAGAAGATAACACTTTGTTTCTCTGGAATAATACTGAAATTGACATTTCTGTTTTGGAAAGGTACTAAATAAATACTTATAAGATTTATCAAACCACAAGAGGACGACCACTGACACTTTCCTCCTTTCTCAAGCAGGGGCATAAAGTGAGACTTGTGACTGCTAGGTTTTCTGTGTGAATAAAAACTCTGAGGGTCTATCTCATTGAAAACAACTTGACGATATCAGAAAAAATTGATACGCAGGTTTTTCACTAATGTCTGGCACTCTTAGTCTCCTGGGCAATAAAATACACACAAAAATAATATACTGCGCATAAGACTGACATTATATCCTACAATTATAATAGCCTGTAAAATTGCTGTGCTTCTAAATATTTGTAAATAAACAAATTGTAGTTTGGTTGTCAATGCTCTTAATGATACAGTCAAACCTTAACTCATGTTCTTCCTTTAAACTTTATGCATATTTTATTTCTTTGCCACTGTTAATACATGCTTCATCCTTTCTGGCTTCCAGTTCACTGCCTTGGCTGTTCTCTCTGCCTAGAGTGCCCTTTCTATTTTTAAATTCTCTTTCTGTATCTTTTAACTCTAATGGCCACTAAAACACCACTATATTTGAAATTCTACTCTTCCTTAAACCTAAACTTAAGTAATCATGTTCTTCTTTGAATTATCACTGTATTTTATTAAAAATTATTTTAAAAGATATATCCTATAATTATTTAATAGTTAACTGTTACTATAATCATCATGTAACTATAATTTCTGTGTGAATCTTTTCACATCCCCTGCAGCTACTACCAATGTATCTTGTACATACTAGGAACCTGATTCAATGCTGAAAATATTATTTAACTTCAAAGTTTTTTTTTGTTTGTTTTTTCCTGTATTAGGATGCTTGTATTAGGATCTTTTCAGTCTGTTGCAAAATAGTAAAGGAATTGTAAAGTCTATTAGGGTTCACTTGAAGCAGAATATTACATATCCCACTGATTCGTTTTCACTGTAACTGAGGTTGTACCTGCAGACTAAAACTAGACATACGTAAGAGACACCAGGTAATAAGTAGTTGCTGCCTTTGTATCACTTACTGGTTGCAATCCTACTTTGAAGGTGCTAGCTTGTTTGTTGTGAGTTCAGAGAACTTTTTTAAAATGGGGGGTCAAATTTAGGACTCCACTTTGCCTTTGAGACTGAGTGTATGAAGAGTCAATCCAAGCTCAGTACTTTCAGGCAGCTGCTCAGGTTACAGAGTAGGAAATATGTAAAAAGAGACAAGAAGAGAGGAGAAGCAAGTTTATTTTAAACCTCAGTTTAGTGGTTACTCAGATTAGTGGTCAACTGATGACCTATTATTGTTATTTGCAAGAGTTTACCTTGTCGAAATGTATGAATGGGCAACAGGAAAAATCATAAAGGAACTAAAAGTTATTAGACTCTGCTAAGTGATTTGCATAAACAATTTCATTCCATAATTTGTGATACAGGTAGAATTATTCCCTTTTTATTGAAAAGGACATATTGAGGTTTTGTGGATTTAAGTGCAGCTACAAGGTCAGTAGTTAAGCCAGGATCCACATTTCAGCTCTTACCACTACAACATGCTAAATAAACTTAAGTATGATTTGAATATTGATATCTTTTTTTTTCTTGAGTTGGAGTCTCACTCTGCTGCCCAGGCTGGAATCCAGTGACGTGATCATGGCTCATCAATGCCTTGACCTCCTGGGCTCAAGTGATCCTTCCACTTCTGCCTCCCAAGTAGCTAGGACCACAAATGGGCACCACCACACCTGGTATTTTTATTTTTTGTAGGCGTGAGGTCTCACTAGGTTGCCTAGGCTGGTCCTGAACTCCTGGGTTCAAGCAATCCTCCCACTTTGGCCTCCAAGAGTGCTGGGATTACAGGTGTGAGCCACCGTTCCCAGCCTGATATTGATATTTGTAATGTACTCTTTTTTCTAACTTCTCTCTGACATTCTTTAATTGGGCAACCTTAATTTGTTATGTAACTATGGGCTCCAAACATTCTGAAAATTACATAATCAAGGCATAATCCCAGGTCACAGAGTAAACAAAACTTTCTCATATACTTTCTCTCTTGAGGAAACATGATAAAAGTATGGCAAATATAACTTGAAGAGATTTATAGTCTGGTTGCAGAGTCAGGCTCAATGAAATTTAAAGAATGCCAGAAGATGGGGATAAAGCCTTAAACTGGGGCAGCTGAAAGAAGGCCAAATTCTCTAATCATCTCAGTAGATTGCAGTTTTGTTATTGAGAAGAGCTGGAGGGTCACCCTACTAAGACCCTCTTCAAACATGTTTTCCCCCAGTTTCAGAACTTGCTTTGTATATGAGATGTTTGAATAAATCTTTGAACCTACGCATTTCTCAACAGAACATAGAAAAACAACTGATTAGAAATTTAAATTTCAGAAACATTCAAAACTGCAAAAGAGAGATTTCTTCCCAAAATACTATTCAGAGGCTTCAAGTGAGTTATTATGCATATTACTAAGGGTAACTGCACTGACATCTGTACCAGGATGGACTGTTTGAAAACATTCAGAATGTGTGGAAGAATGAGAATGGGTAAAGGGAAAAACTATATGTCAATTCTTAATTGTTCAATGCCCTTGTAGGCAGTCAGTGGCCTTACTGAATCTGCTGTCTCATTAATCCTCTGCACATCCAGCAGAAGGCGGGAAGGGTCAATTTTTCAGTGCCTTTTATTGGAAGTTCATTGTTCAGAGTATTGTAGTGAACTTATAAAGAATATGTGAGCACAGAAGGCAAGGCTCCCAGACCTCAAGTATCTTTCATTGTAATGGAAAAACAAATAATTACACAAAAATGTGCTCATTACAGTGGTCAGTGCCCTTTGGAATGGCACACATATGAGTAATCAATCTCTACGGAATGGACCTAGATAGCACATCACTCTAATCTGCTCTACAAACCCAGGGCCCCTGTTCTGTGTTAACCACTTCAGACATGCCAATGGTGCAGACAGTACATACTTTGTTTCAATTACTCATTTGGCTATCTTTATGCCTCTATAATTTATACTTATAGAGGAATATAGCATATAACTTATATACTATAAGTTACTATAGTATAACTTATACTATAAGTTTCAAGAATGAAGAGATCACTCCACTTATCATAATATATCTAGTGCTTTATATAGTATAGATGCCCAATAATTATTTTTGAATGCATGACTGAATAAACGAATACAGTATTTTCAACATCACTCTGGCATGTTCACAATCACCTCAAAGTCTTTTTTATAAAACCATGTTAGCTTCTCTTGGCTGACAAGTAATAAATTTTCTTGCATATTAGAGATTACTAAATGACCACTTCTCGTAGAAAAATTTATAAAATGAGAGCAAATTTGATTTGGAGAACTTCCCAATCCACTCTCGTTTATCAAAAACCCTTTTGTGGTACCCACTTCGGGGTCACACCTCATTTATTCATTCTACAGGTGTACATTAAGCACCTGTGCTAAGGGCTGGAGGCAAAGCGGCAAACACCCTACTCGTAGAGAGCTTTCAAGTTCAGAGACGAGGAAGTCAGTAAGAGAGAACAACAAAAATCACAAACCACGGTTAAATGTTAAAGCAGAACTACCATTCAATTCAGCAATCTTACTACTGGGCATTTATCCAAAGGAAGGTAAATCATTACACCAAAAAGATTCTTGCTCCTGTATGTTTATCATAGCACTATTCACAATACTAAAGATGTGGAATCAAACACACACACACACACGCACACACACACACACACACACAAGGGAATACTACTCAGCCTTTATTTATTTACTTATTTATTTATTTTTTGAGTTGGAGTCTCACTGTCACCCAGACTGGAGTGCAGTGGCCGCTCCCGGCCACCGCAGCCTCGACCTGCTGGGCTCTGGCGATCCTTCTGCCTCAGCCTTCCAAGTACCACGCCCGGCTAATTTTTGATTTATGGTAGAGATGAGTTCTCGCCAAGTTGCCCAGGTGGGTCTCGAACCCGCGGGCTCGGGCAATCCACTCACCTCAGCCTCCCAAAGGCACGAGATTACAGGCTGAGCCACCGAGCCCGGCTCTACTCAGCCTTTAAAAGGAGTGAAATAATGTCTTTTGTAGAAACATGGATGGAATTGAGGCCACTGTCTTAAGAGAAACAACTCAGAAACAGAAAGTCAAATGCTGCATGTTCTCATTTACAAGTGGAAGCTAAAGAATGTGAACACATGAAATACTCAGAGAGGTGGGAGGGTAGGAGAGGGGTGAGGGATGAGAAATTATCTAATGAGTACAAGGTACACTATTTGTTTTTAATGGTTACATTAAAAGCCCAGACTTCACCACTACGCAACATATCCATGTGACGTAAGTGCACTTGCACCCCTTTAAATTTATACACATTTTTAAAAGGCCAAAAAAACAAATGTTAAAGCATTATAGTGACAGAAAATTCTGATCTAGTTCCAAAAAGGGTAAAGATAACCAAGGCCATATTACAGATCTTTCAATTAACTGTCCTCATTTCAATAAGCAACTGCATCACTTCTTCAAAGTTGACATCCTAAGTATTCAGACTGAAGTAACCTCTGTCTAATCTGATGACTTGCTATTGACTACGGTAACACAGAGTTGGGCAGTATATCTCAAAAAGTAGTCCAATCTAAGGTTAAGACTTAAAAATTTACTGTCAACAGACCATCACAGGAAGTCAGACAAAATTATTACAGTTAAGGCCTGGGTATCTGAATTTTAACAGGTTTCTCAAGTGGGTTGCATACATACTAAAGTTAGATCCATTGTCCTGTGCTATACTTTTTAAAAAACCACTTCTGAGTTTCATACCTGGTTGTTTTTGTTGAAGCTCTTCTGCTCTGAATTCAATTCAAATATGCATTTTCAATTAATTATTTTTAACAAAGTGTCATTTAAATTCTATAGGGAATCATGAGGCAAAAGCCAAGAGAGGCATTTTCTAAGATGCACTAGGGAGAATTCAGTAACTCTCATCAAAGAAAATACTGTTAGATAGCATGGATAATTTCTTCTGAGTAAAATTACTTTTCCAGAAGAAAACATGAAGTTTATTTTGCAGCAACATGTTTTGAAATTTTCAGCAAATCCCAAAATAACCTTAAATATATTTGACTATGTGTTAACTAGTCTATGTTTGAACTAACATTAAGTCAGCATACAACACAATAAGCAAAAAAGGGTTAAATCTCATGAAATAGTAGATTTTGTGATACAAGAACTGGAAGTAGTATATGAAGGAACTCTATCATTTACTTTTTCATATTAATCCCTCAGGCCATGAAGTCCCCTAATCTTGTAGGAAGGACAGTCCAATAGGATAAAAGAGTGAAAACAGTATGAACCCTGAAGTGTTTTCCAAACATGTAAGTTAAATAATGATCATTGTTAAAGATATTTGTTACCAACATCAAACACTCAGGATTATAAGGGAGTCTTTGCTGATTAACCATATTATAAACTAAGCCTAGGAAGTTCAAATCATGTCATATGTAGTCTTTTCAAGTAAAAAATATGAGTGTTTCTGTTTCTTAGGGAGAGGCCCCACAAAAGTGAAATGAATCCCTTCCACAAAATCAACATGGTCTATGCCATAAACATAAGAAAGTATAATTGAAAGAGCCCAGAATACAACATAACAACTATAAGAAAACCTTGAGGAGACAAAAGATAATAGAAAGAGGGTCTAGGTGGGGAGCCGGCTCTGTGGCACAGGGTTAGAGAGAAGTAGCAACTTGTGTATTTTTCTCTCCCTCCCATAACCTGGAAGAATATTTACCTACCTATTGTCACAGGCAAGAAACTGGCACAGAAATAGAAAAACTAGCACAGAAATAGAAAAATTAACTGGATTCAAAAACAATAAATCAATGGAAATTTTATTAAAAGAACTACCTTCCCTTATCACAACACACAAAAAAAGATATTATCACAATTCTACCAGGTTTTCTTTCTTTTTAATTTTTATTTTAAAGATGTGGGGTACAATTCAGGGATATGTATACAAATGTTATTGTACAGATAAAGTTTGGGCCCATAAAATAAGTTGAGTTGCATCATTTAAAAAAACTTTTATGAGATAGGTATCTGCTCTTTGAAAACTTGATAGACTACACATCCCACCACATGGACAGATCTATCAAGTTTTCAAAGAACAGACATTTATCTCATATAAATTTTTTTAAATGACGCAACTCATTTCATGGGCCTAGTAAAACCAAGATTCTAAAACTGGACAAGAAGAGGTTGTTCACAAATATAGACATAAATGACTACATAGAAAAATATTCCAATATATTAAAAGCATATAAACATCAAATTAGTCATTTTCTTAAACCCAGCAGAGAACTGAGGTCTCAGTATCAACAATCCATATCTTGAGAGAAAGAGATGCCTGTGGGAAAAAACAGAAACAGCATTGCCTTACCTTGTATATATAATACCATACTGCCATACAAGCTGGTAAAAAGATTCAACTGAAAATATTTTTTAAATTTCTAAAGGCTGACTGTGTGTCAGTGTTAAGAGCGTGAAGCCTCTGAGGGTCTACGGACATAGGTGTGTCCCAAGCTTTTGCTCTAGGAAACCCACCAGATGCTGACTGAAAAGATCATTGAAAATCCTGAGAGAGATTTTGCCAAGAGACTGGCTGGGTAGGAAGATAGCAGCTACTTCCAAAGTCTACCCAGTCACATCACCTCTATTTATCCTGTGTAACAAAAGCCTTGGTCTGCAGGGAGAATGTTAAAAAAAAAAAAAAAAAAAAAAACAACCAACAAAATGTAGCCTGAGTGAAATGCTGGAAACTCACTATAAGTAGATGAAAGGAACTACAGCAAACATTAAGCTCCATTCAGAACACATACCTTAACCTCTTCTAAAAACCAAAACCCTTCATCTTCAGGGAGAAGGGCAACACAACCAAGGCCTAAGGCACTGGTGGAAAGACAAAGAAGCTGGAGGAGAGAAACAAGATCTTATTAAAAGCCCTACCTCTGGAGTAAATATTCTCACAATTACTTCTAGAAAGAGCAGGGAAAAATGTGAAAGCAAACCACAGAGAACTAGGTTCATAGTATTAGCTAAGAGTGAGGCCTAACCAAAACATCAGAAAGCCACCAGTTCCCCCAACCCTTCACATCATGCTAACAATAATCGAGTAAAATGACACTGGAATACAGCAGAGCTCCTGACTAGATTAACACAAACTCCACATCACAAGTTAAGCAAAAGGAAAGATGGACATTAAAAAAAATAGTTTAGCATCTACTGATCTGTACAGCATATCAGGCTTAAGATAACAATGATGACAACAACAACAAAATTGCAAGGCACATGAAAGACAAGTAAAAGAAAACAACAAAACACAGCAGTCCAAAAAGAGATGAGCCCAGTTTGGTAGCTCAGGCCTGTAATCCCAGCACTTTGGGAGGTGGAGACAAGAGGACTGCCTGAGCCCAGAGTTTGAGACCAGCCTGGGCAATATGATGAGACCTCACCTTTATAATAAATCAAAAAATTAGCCAGTCATGTTGGTGCTCGCCTGTAGTTCCTGCTACTTGAAAGGCTAAGGTGGAAGGAGTGCCTAAGCCCACCAGGTCCAGGCTGTGGGGTTGTATTCATGCTATGGCACTACAGCCTGAGACAGAGATTCTGACTCCAAAAAAAGAAAAAAAATACACTAATCCTCAGAACTAGTTTCAGACATGACAATGACAAAGATGTTGATTAACAGAGAATTTAAAATACCTATATTTAATGTGGTAAAGCTATAATGGAAAAGAAAAAATACCTAAGATCAGATTAAATCAGAAATTTAAAAATTAAAAAAAACAAAACAAAAAACAAAAGAAAACCCTTGGCCAGCTACCATTAGACTTGACAAAACCAAAGGAAGAATTTGTGAGGCTGAAGATGGGTCGACAGGAATTACCTTAGCTGAAAGGCAAAGAGAAAAAAGAATGAAATAAAAAAACAAAAACAACAGAACTGAGTACATAAGAGCTGTAGGACAATATCACATTAACATAAGTAAAATTGTGATACCCAAAGAAGTAACAATAAAGTAGACAAAAATTTTGAAAAGTTGTTGAGAAATTTTTAAAATTAGTGACAGACACCAAATTATAGATTCAAAAACCTTGAAGGATACCAATCAAAATACTTTTTAAAAAATCAACAACTTTTCACACTGCTGGGGGAAAAAAGGACAAAGAAAAAATCTTGAAGATAGCCAAAGGAAAGAAACCCATTACCTAGAGAGAAATGGGAATAAGAATAACAGTACACTTTGCATTAGAAATCAGGCAAACCAGAAGAAAATGAAATGTTACCTTTCAAATGTTAAAAAAATGAAAACATATACAATATCTTTCAACCAAGAATTCTAAACCAAGCAAAAATATTCTTTAAATGTTAAGTAGCAGTTGGAGAAAAAGGCTTTATCAATATAACAAAAACTGAGGACATTTATGGCTAGTACATCTCTATGAGAAATGTACAGGGAGTTTTTAAAGTAGAAGAAATATGACATGGGTCAGAAACTTGGATATGACAGGTCAGAAACAAATAAAAAGCATTTAATATGGAATAAATATAAAATATAATTTTCATCATGTTTTCATTTTCTTTCGATAACTGTATAAATCAATGACAGTACCAATATGTGTTTAACAGCACATATACAAGTGAAATGTATGATAAAAATGGCACAAGAGATAAAGGGAGGAACTGGGAATAAACTGTTATAAAGTCCTCAGGCTACATATGAAGCATATGTAGTGACATACTGTATTTGAAGGAAGACATAGATTATTTTAAAATGTTTATTGTAAATACTAGTACAACCACTAAAATTTTTAAGACAGAGACAGAGACCGAGATAGATGGGGGCAAGAAAATAAATAATAAGTGGTAAAATGTGACAAAAAAACCAATGTAATAGAAAACAGCAAGATATCAGATTTTAATCCAACTATATAAAGAATACTTAAAATATGAGTGGTCTAAACAAAGAAGTTAAATGACGGAAATTATCAGACTAGATAAAAAAGTAAGACTGCTGGGTGTGGTAGCAAGCACTATAGTCCCAGTTAATCAGGAGGCTGAGGTGGGAGGATCACTTAAGAACAGTGGCTGAAGGCCAGCCTGGGAAACATAGGAAGAACCTATCTCTGAAAAGAAAAAGAAAGTTATAAAATCCTAGAGAGGCTAAAACTAAAAGAATGAAAATGTATACCCTGAAAAGGAAAATTAGAATAAAACTGTTGTAGCCTTACTAATTTCAGACAAGTAGTCATAAGAACAAGGAAGAGTACCTGATATATTGCAACATAATAAAAAAGGAGCCAATTCTTCAAAAAGATAAAATGATTCTGAATGTATTTGACTCTAACAAAGAATTCCAAGATATATGAGCCAAAGATTAATAAATTTGAAGGTATAAACTGACAAATCAACAATTACAGTTAAAAAAATATCAACTCTCTTCTCTCGGTAATTACTAGAAATATACAGGAAATCTTTAAGAGTATAAATAACTGAAGAGCCCTATGAACTTCACTGATCTAATGGATATTTATTAAAAATCAACCCAGCAACAGCATAATACACATTTTTCTCAATTGCACATAAAACATCAAAAAATACACTGTATCCTAGACTATATGTTAAACTGTAAGACATTTAAAAGACTAGAAATAAAACAGAGTATGTTTTCAGACTATAAGGAAATTAACCTATAAATCAATAACAGAAAGACATCTAAAAAAGGCCTAAATACTTGGAAATTAAATAACACACTTCTAAATAGCTCATGTGAAAAATAAATTCACAAAGGAAAATTATAAAATAAAAAATTTCAAACTGGCTGGGTATGGTGGCTCACACCTGTAATTCCAGCACTTTGGGAAACAGAAACAAGAAAATTTCTTGAGCCCAGGAATTCAATACCAGCCTGGGAAACAGCGAGACCCTCATCTAAATTTTTAAAAATTTAAAATAAAATTAAAATTAAAATATATTATATAAAAGTTTGTGGGTGCAGCTAAGGCAGTGATTAAATGTTTAAGTATTTTAATGTAAGCATTAAATGCTTATATTAAAAATAAAGAAATAAAGTCAGCAACCTAAACTACCTTAAAAAACTAAAAAAAAGAGGAGCAAACTAAATACAAAACTAGCATAAGGAAAAAAAGTGTAAAGATTATAATAAAAAAAATCAATGAAATCAAGATAGAAATAAACAGAGAAAAATTAAAAAGCCAAACAAAGTTCACTGGAAAATTAATGAAATTGACAAACTTATAGGAAGACTGACAGAAAAAAGATGAAAATTTCTAATATCAGAAATGAAAAAAGATATCATTATTAATATCACAGACATTCAAAAGACAATAAGGAAAAAATACCAATTGTATACCTGAAAACTAAACAACTTAGATAACATTGACCAATTCCTTAAAATACACAAACTATCCAAACACACTAAAAAAAAAAGAGGTAACCTGGACAACTCTGGAGCTATTAAAAAAATTAAATTTATAGGAAAAATAACCTTTCAAAAAGAACTTCAGGCTCAGAAATGTTCACTGGTGAATTCTATCAAACATTTAAAAAAGAAGTAATAGCAATTATTCACAATCCTTTCGAGAAAATAAAAGGAAAACACTTTCCATCTCAATCTATGAGGCTGGTATTATCCAAATACCAAAAACAGACAGATATTTTAAGTAACAAGATGACAGATCAATATCCCTCATAAATATAGGTGCAAAAATGATAAACAAATTTTAGCAAAGAAAACCCAGCAATATATAAAATGAATAATACATCACAACTATATAAAGTTCATCCCCTAAAACCAAGTCTGCTTCAACATTCAAATAACATTGTAATTCACCATGTCAACAGACTAAATAAGAAAAAGATCATATTATAATCTCAGTAGATATCAAAAAGAGCATTTGACCAAGTGCAACATCTTATCCATGATAAAAATAAATGTAAACCATCTAGGTATAGAAAGAAACTTCCTTAACCTAATAAAAGTAATACATGTAAAACCTTCAGTTAACATTATATCAAAAAATGACAGCCTGAATTATTTATCCTTAAAAATTAGGAAAAAGAAAACTCTCTTCTGTCACCATACCTATTCCTTTCAGTACTAGAAGCCCTAGTTAGTTCAATAAGAAAAAGAAACAAGAAGCACACAGTTTAAAAACAGAAAGAGAATTTCCTTAATTCATAGATGACACAATTATCTATGGAGAAAACTCCAAAGAATCTATTCAGAAGGACCCTAGTAGTATTCAGTGAGTTTAGCAATGTTGTAGGATAAAAGTTAATATACAAAAGTGAACTGAATACCTACATAGCATTAATGAACAATTCTTTAAAATACACAAACTACCAAAACAGAATGAACAATGTGAAATTTTAAAATAATAGCAGTCTTGTGTTTAGAATATATAACTTCTTAAAACTTATTAATTAATAATGAAAAAATTCCATAACAAAGAATTATTTTTTTAAATACAGCAAAAGACCTGAACAGACACTTCACCAAAGGAGATCTACAGATGGTAAATAAGCATAGAAAATGATTGTCCATCCTTTGTCAATAGAAAAATACAAATTTAAACCCACCTGTCAGAATGTCTAAAATTAAAACAAATCAACAACCCTGAAAAATAAAAATCTGGTGAAGAAGTAGAGAACAGGAACTCTCACTCATTGATAGTGAGAATCAAAATGATAATGTCAATTTAGAAAACAGTGTGACAAATTCTTGTAAAGTTCAATATATACTTACCATATGACCCAGAAATCCCACTTCTAGGTGTTTACTCAAGTTAACTGAACTTTTATATTCAGACAAAAACTTTTATCAAGAAGTTGTCTACTAGGAGCAGTTCTACTCACCATGTGACATCTGACAATGTCTGAAGATATTTTTGTTTGACATAACTGAGAGTGAGGGTGAAAGATTCTAGTAGTGGGTAAAATCTGGAGAGGCTGCTGAAGACCCTAGAACGCACAACTCACTCACCCCAACAAATAAATATTTGGTCCAAAATGTCAACAGTGCAGAGGCTGAGAAAACATCCTGAGCAAAAATGCCTGTAACAGCTTGATTTATAACTGCCAAAATCTTGAAAGAACCAAGATGTCTTTCAGCAGGTGAATATATAAACAAACTGTAGTAAATCTGAGTGAAACACCACTCAAAAATAAAAACCAAGTACTGATATATACAACAGTATGATTAAATCTTAAACTTTTTTTGCTAAGGGAAAGAAACCAGACTGAAAAGTTTACGTATTGTATGATTCCATTTATATGATATTCTACAAAAAGAAAAAACTATAAGGCAGAAAATAGTACAGTGGTTCCCATGGTTAGGGGAGAGTGAAGGGGTTGACTACGAAGGGGATGTACAAAGGATTTTTTTATGATAGTGGAATGGTTCTGTATGGTACTGTGTTAACGGATACATCAGTCAAATTTTAAAAACTTTATACCATAAAGAGTGAACTTTACTATATGCAAATTAAAAAACAATCAAGTTGCTGCGTGATTCAGAATTAATCTAACTGAATTACAAATGTAATATAGTATAATGTTTTATACCTCAATAAAAACAGTGAAGAAAAAATGAGCTGAACTAAATCATTTTGTAAAACACTGCTTTTATTGAACTCTAAGACTAAAAACAGAATTATACATAAACACTGTACTTTAGCTTTTTACTTGTTTCTCAAATGGTTATTGTTTAACAATTCTAAATGTAGTTTACACATAGAAAAAATAAAAATATATGTCACTGTTAGAGAAAAACTAAAGAATAAGAAAGGGGGTATGAATAGGATGAACTTTGTTGCAGAATTATAGTTGAAGGCATGAGTATGGACTCATATTTATTTTAATATACACAAAGACAGACTGAGACATAAAGATATGCATATATACATGGGTTAGACAACAAGTATGTATTTCCTATTTCTGTCCACTGAAACTCCTGGAGGCAGTGACACCTCAATAGCATGAGCAGAAAGAACTCTGCATATAAACTCTGCTATTGCTAAATTGCTGGCTCAGGCAAGATGTCTGAGAGGCTAGGCAAGAAGATGAAGAGGACAAGGATAAGGACAAGGAATACAAAGGCAAAGAGGAAAAGGAAAGGGAAGAGAAGAAGGAGGAGGAGGAGAGCAGGAGCAGCAAACTGGAAAAAAAAACCTTAGTAGAAACATCAGATACTGAACTCTGCAGGAGAGAGATTTCACAATTCGAGTCCAGACAAGTAACTTGCTTAGAAGGAATAACAATAATCATTCTTAAAATAAAAGAGTTCTTCTTGAGCTGATACAACATATAATATTATCTATGATATAAACTTTTCAACAAAAATTACTAGATAAGCAAAAAAATAAAAAATAAAAACAAACAAGTATAATCCCCTACACATGAAATAATAAACCAGTAGAAACTGACTCTGAAAGGACACAGATGCTGGGCACATCAGGCATAGAATTCAAAGCAGCTCTTCTAAATATTATGAAAGAATTAAAGGAAACATTTAAAAATTAAAGAAAAATACAATTTGATGCATAAACAGATAGGGATTTCAGCAAAGAAACAGAGACTATAAAAAAGAACAAAATGGAAATATTAGAGTCAAAAGCACAACAACTGAAATGTAAAATTCACTAAATGGGATCAAATCAGTTTCAAAATAGAAAAAGTGAAATTCAAAATAGATTAACAGAATGAATGAATTTGTAATGCTGGCAGGGAAAGACTGAAAATAATTAATAAAGGATCTTGTGGGATAATATCAAATAATCCAACATTCATGTAACTGGAGTCCCAGGGGAATAAAGACAGAAAGTGGAAAAAAATGTCTGAAGAAATAAAGCCATTTATAATCTTCCCAAATTTGGTATAACGAAATAAAAAAGGATTATTAACTTACAGGTCTAAGAAATGTAGCAAACTTCAAGCAGAATAAACACAAATTAAATCAGGAACTTCATAGTCAACTTCTGAAAGCTACATATAAAGAATCTTGGAAGCATTTGGAAATAAAATAAAATATTATACAGAGGACAACAATAATACAACTGATGATGGATCCTGTGTCCCAAACAGTGGAGGCCAGAAGACATCAGAATGGCATGTTCAAAGCAGAGGAGGAACGTTTTTCAGCCAAGAAGCCAATATCTAGAGAAATCACCTTTCAAAGATCAAGCTAAAATAAAAACACTTAAATATTAGCAGCATGTTAGCATTAACTATAAGTGCTAAAGGATGTTTGAAAGACTGAAGTGCAATGATACCAGATAGCAACTTGGATATTTAGGAAGCAATGAAGAGGCACCAGAAATGGCAAACAACACGTGTGTGTGTGTGTGTGTGAGTGTGTGTGTGCATGTGTATTTTTATTTTAATTTCTTTCAAAACATTATGCTCAGTAAAAGAAGCCACATACAACATAGCATGGTTCAATTTATATGACCTTACAGGAGAAGCAAAACAAACAGAAAACATGCCATTGGTTACCTGGGGCTAGAGATCAAAGGCAGAAATTGACTACAAAAGGTCACAAGAAAACCTTGGAGGGGGTGGAAATTGTTTATATCTTGTTTGTGGTGAGTACACAGATGTGTGCATTTGTTAAAGCTCATCAAACCATACCTTTAACATTGATACATTTTACTAAACTATACCTTATTAAATTTGATTTAAAAAACAAAGAAACACTAGTAAATTTGACAGAATATAAAAAGAATTTCTGTTCGATGAAGAATACTATAAGCAAAGTTCAAAGAAAGATTAAAGGCTGGGAGAGATATTTGTAATATCTAAAACTAACCAAGTATTAATCTAGAATATACAAGAAATTTCTGAAAAACTAAAAAGACAAAATACCCAACAGAAAGAGCAGACAGATGCACATATATGTAAACAAGGCTCATCCTCGCTACTAAAACAACACAAATTTCAAATTACCAGTTTTCAAATTTGACAAAAATCAGAAAGGTATATAATGCCAAATGTTCTAAAGTATAATGGTGAAATCAGGCTGTTAGGTTTTGTTGGCAGGCCTGTAAATTATTCAGCAACTCTGCACAGTAGGCAGGAAGTACTTAGCAAAATTATATGTGCATGTGACCTACAAAATTTTCTGGTAATACTAGGTGCCAATCATGAGGGATAAATGAATAAAATGTGGTAAATGTATAAGATGGAATTCTAGGCAACAGTAAAAAAAAAAAAAAGTAGGTGCACATGCAGCAAAATTAACAACTCACAAAAAAATATTATTGAGTGGAAATCTTATGAAACAGAATGAGGTAACTCATTATGATTTATGTAAACTAACATGTGGCACATACATATACAGAGTAGTATTACATGGGTTTTCAAAGATATATTTAACTCAAAGTCTTATCTACTGGTATGAGTGGAAAGAAATGTCAGAGAAGATGAGAAATCAAATAAAAAAGGTAATTGCAGAATAATAAAAGGAGAGAGTCCTTGCAAAGATTGATAACTCTAACTGCATATAAAACTAACTGATAACGCTAACTCTCCTGTGTATAAAGCAAAAATATATTTGTTTATGTTCATGCTTCCTAACCTTTTTGTAATATTGAGTCAATATCTTTATATATGAGCTATTACTTCTTTCTCAAATGACAGCCTAAACTCTGAAGACAACAGTATTCTAAACACGTTCTATCAAACTGAATACAGCTTTCCCTGGGAAACATCAAAGGTTCATTTCATCATTACTCTTCTTTTTTTTTCCTCTCTAAAGAAAATATATTTATTTTTCATGACACATGTCATTCTCCCAAGACCCTTCTTGTTTTTAATTGAAAAATAACAATCATGATTCAGTTTAGCTGCACATTATGAACTAATGTTTCTTATGTCATAACACTCATTTGGTGACCATGAAATTTGTCTTATGTTGTCTAATGATAATCTACTTTGAAACCTGCTAGAAGTCTATTTTCTACTTTAGTTTGCACCCACTTTTACTCTTTTCCAAAAATTGTTGATATATTTCATGTGCAATTTTTTTTTTCAGGTAAAATTCTATTAGTAATAGTTTGTTGAAAGAATGTTATCAGCTGGGCTCGGTGGCTCAGCCTGTAATCCCGTGCCTTTGGGAGGCTGAGATGAGTGGATTGCCTGAGCCCGCAGGTTCGAGACCCGCCTGGGCAACTTGGCGAGACCTCATCTCTACAATAAATTAAAAAAATCAGCCGGGCGTGGTAGCGCACGCCTGTAATTCTGGCTACTCGGAAGGCTGAGGCGGAAGGATCGCCAGAGCCCAGCAGGTCGAGGCTGCGGTGGCCGGGAGCGGCCACTGCACTCCAGTCTGGGTGACAGAGTGAGACTCCAACTCAAAAAAAAAAAAAGAAAAAGAAAGAATGTTATCATGAAGCTCTTCCTCTGGTGGGGGAGATAAGACACACATGAATAGCTATAAGAAAAGTCATGTGTCATAAATGACACTCCATTTGATGACACTACATCAAAGGATGATGAAATTATTTATTATTACAGAAGAGGATCAGAGAAGCTTTGTGGAAGAAATAATACTTCAGCCAGGTTTAGGAAAAAATTCCGATGTTCAGATATAAAGGGGCAGGATATTCCATGTAAACCTAACAAAAGGAAGGAGGAAAATAAAGAGTACGTAAAGAAACTGTAGACGTAAAGAAACTGTAGGTAAGTTTTTTACACAATATATTATACCATACAGGGAGCCACATAAAGTAAGACAGCAAAATTAAGTTGAAAAATCTGAACTGTATTACATGCAGTTTGAGAAAAGGTAATAGCATATCAGAACTGCATGTGGAATATTAATCAGCTGTATAGGAAGAGCATGAAGAAATGAAATGAAACTGAGTGATTGGTTATAAAGTTATGGCAACTGTCCAATTAAAACTTGAAACAGGGCACATGCTATGAAAATAAAGAGAAAAGAAACTACGTATTCAGAAAAAATTCTAAGAAATAAAAAGTAATTGGTTAAGAAAGATTTTAACATGGTAAAATAACAGATTATTTTAGTCTGGATGACTAGTAGTATACTGTATTCACTAATAGGAAAAGGAGAAACATTAGGGTTACTAATAGTAAGAAAATGTACGGTGGACACAATGAGTTTGAAATGCCTAAAACACCTCTAAAACAAAATGTTCACAGGGCAATTGTATTGGTTAAGGCTGTGCCTGCTGTCAACAGAAAAACCTTGACCTCTAAGTGGCTTAACCTCTAAGTGGCTTCTTGCTCATGTAAATCTAATAAGGGTGTGGTGGGGGAAGGGAGTCTGCTCTGCAGTAATTTAGGAACTTTGGCTGAGTCTCTGTCTGCCATCTTTTTTTTTTTTTATTTTATTTTTTTTATTGTGATATTGAGGGGTACATTTAAGGGTTAGGTACACAAATATGTCTCATTCAGGCACCCTTGTTTGTAAGAAGTGTCCCCCCATCCCCAGACAGGTATTTACTGCCATTAATTGCTTCC
>CAUYQG010055938.1:0-17629 GCA_963574415.1 Tarsius wallacei | reverse complement strand
AGTCTTCTCCTGTCACTGCCTATGTGGCCCCAGGTCCCCCACCATTTGGCCAAGGTCCAAAGGCTCTTCTGAGTGTGATTTCTGGCTGGTGGGCATTATTTATTTAATTGGGTAGAGATGAGGTCTTGCTATGTTGCCCAGGCCAGTCTCAAACTCCTGGCCTCAAATGATCCTCCTGCCTTGGCCACCTAAAGTGCTAGGATTAAGGGTATGAGTCTACTGCACATGGCCTGGGTGGGCATCATTTTTTTTTTTTTTTTTTTTTGAGTTGGACTCTCACTCTGTCTCTCATGCTAGAGTGCAGTAGCATGATCACAGTGATCACAGCTCATGTCAGCCTCGACCTCCCAGGCTCAGGTGAGACTTCCACCTCTACATTGCAAGCAGCTGGGACTACAGGCACATGCCACTATGCCTGGCTAATTTTTGTATTTTTTGTAGAGACGAGTTATCACTATGTTGTCCTGGCTGGTCTCAAACTTCTGGGCTCAAGCAATCCTCTCGCCTTGGCCTCCCAAAGTGCTGGGATTACAGGTGTGAGTCACCACGCCCAGTGGCAACATTCTTTATAAAGCAGCTAGAATGTGATTTTTGGACAACCCATTGTTGGGGATTCTCTCAGAGCTGTATTTTGTCACTGTCATCTCTGGTGATGAGGGGTGGACTTAATTTGGAATGAACAGTAACTTGCAGATCCTCAGGACTTCCTTCAAACAGGGAGACAGGACCCCCCAATGTACCTGATTGCTTAAATTCATTGGGAACAATACAGCGGACAAAATGGGGCGCAGTGCTGTGCAGGGTGGTCATCAGCTTGTTCAGCTGCTCCTGGGGATGGAAGAAAAAGCAAGAGTGAGTGAAACTTAGCATTGATGTTGAGGGATCCCCACACCCAGGAGAGGCATTTGTTTAGAGTTGAATCAATTTAAACGAAATAAAATTCAGTGCCTAGCCACACAAGCCACATGTAGTTGGTGGTTACCATACTGGACAGCGTAGAAAAAAACATTTCATCACTGCAGAAAGTTCTATTGGGCAGCACCGCTCACGAAGTCCAGTGATTTCCACAAGGGGACATGGCTTATAAGAAGCAAGGTCCCTCCAGATTCAGAGCTGGTTCATTGTAGAATACGGGTACTAGAAGGAGCCATAGGGTCTTTGTGGACAAATCTCTGCCCGCTTTTTTTTTTTTTTTGAGCTGGAGTCTCACTTCACAGTTTCGACCTGCTGGGCTCCGGCGATCCTTCCACCTTGGTCTCCCAGGCTCAGGTGAGACTTCCACCTCTACATTGCAAGCAGCTGGGACTACAGGCACATGCCACTATGCCTGGCTAATTTTTGTATTTTTTGTAGAGACGAGTTATCACGGCTGGTCTCAAACTTCTGGGCTCAAGCAATCCTCTCGCCTTGGCCTCCCAAAGTGCTGGGATTACAGGTGTGAGTCACCACACCCAGTGGCAACATTCTTTATAAAGCAGCTGGAATGTGATTTTTGGACAACCCATTGTTGGGGATTCTCTCAGAGCTGTGTTTTGTCACTGTCATCTCTGGTGATGAGGGGTGGACTTAATTTGAATTGAACAGTAACTTGCAGATCCTCAGGACTTCCTTCAAACAGGGAGACAGGACCCCACAATGTAGCCAGAACTACAGGCGTGCGCTACCATGGCTAATTTTTGATTTATTGTAGAGGCGAGGTCTCACTAAGTTGCCCGGGCGGGTCTCGAACCCGCGGGCTCAGGCAATCCACTCTCCTCAGCCTCCCAAAGTGCTGGGATTACAGACTAAGCCACTGAGCTCGGCTTTGCCCACTTTTAACCTCCTTGATGGATGGTGTCTCCTCCTCCGCTTGGATACCTCCAATGAGGTGGCCTACACCGCCTTGGTACAGTCTGATCCTTGGGAAGTATAGAAATCTTTCTTTGTGTGACATCTGCCCATTGGCTGCACTTTGGAAGGTGTTTCCAGTAGGGCCCAAACTTCGTGGAAGTTGTAGCCAGCCTGGAAGATCTGTCAGCCAACTGTAGGACACAGGACCTTTGGCATTGCTGCCTCAATTGGTCACATTGCACGAGTCTCTTCATTCTCTGAGTTTCAGTCCAAAACTGATGCAGTGGGACTGTACCTTCCCTAAGGGTCTTTTTTTCCCCAGTGGTGCTGTGATTCTGTGGCCTATTCAGAAGGAAATAGGCTCCTTGAATTAAAGACGTGATCATAGACAGAAATGAAATCAACTTACCCTTGGTCATGAAGCAACAGTCAGACTGCCCACCATTGAAAGGTAGGGTTAAGGGCACTGGACCCAAGTGGCCTCTAGGGGCAGCCCCCACTCACCCTGTAGAAATTGGAGACTGTCATGAAGGAGGACCCTCTCTTCTGCTTCTTGGTTCCAGCTGAGGAAGGGATAAGTACATTTCACATCAGTACCCAGCACAGAGGTAGGCAGCCCCACTAAGTGTTCTTTGCCAAAGCATCTGCACTCTCTGGGCTTAAAAGGGCTTATCTTAGGACACTCACACCAGGAAAATGAAATCCACCAGGGGCTGGACAGATAGGCTGACTCCATAGTAACTGTCAAAAGGGCTGCTGTGCTCCCTGGAGAGTGTGCAAGGTGACAAACTGCTCCTATTGCCTTGGGAGTAAGGAGAGCCCACAGACCATTGGAGAGTGTGCGGGTCAGTGAAGAAACATTGCTGAGCCCCAGGAGACTGCAGTTCCTGCCCTGCTGAGCTCCAACCCTACAGGGAAGCCCACCAGGGCATTCCCCTATGAGCCACATGACTTCTACCGGACAGGAGGCAGGGCTGGTGCTGGCATTTGCCTCAAACAGGAGGGGGAAGCAGAAAATTAGCATAGGGCACTTGGGTGTCAACTCTTCCAAGGCAGTGCTCCTCTGCCTAGAGGTGACGTGGGCCCAGTGATCAATGCAGTCAATGGAGGTTCCCGGGTTGTCTCTACACCCCTCAGTCAGTATCATCCATGGCCTCGCTCAAGCCACTTGTCACTCACTCATTCGTTCATTTACTCATCCCACAAGAGTTAAATAAGAGAGATTTGTTTTCTTCTTTCCATTTTGGCTAAAGTATATATATACTAAAGTATATCAGCACAGAGACACTGGACACAGCAAGTGGTCAGCCCTACCTGGAGCCTCTTCCTCTTTGAAGAGAAGGGCCAAGATCCCCAGGGTCGATTTCTGGAACAAGCCCACCACTGTTTCATTCAGGGGGTCTTTGTTCTTCTCCAGCCAGCCTGTGATGTTGTAACCCACCTGGAGGGGGACACATGCCAGGGGTACGTTTGACGCCCAGCCTCCCCCTTTCAGGTCTCACAGCTATACACTCATCTTCCACCTCTGCCCTGCTCTGAGCTCTCAAGACCACCTTTCAACCCTATCTCCCGGGGCTTCAGTTCTTGTCCTAATGCCTTGTGTGGTGTCTCAGGATGTTCCTGAAGCTCAATCTGAGTTGGAGGCTGCCTCATCTTCTTTCTTGAGCCTTTTCTTGCCTGTCTAGGACACCCCATCTCTGAGCTTCGCTCATCAATCAGGACTCCTTGGCTACTCTCTCCTGGCTGCTAGTCAATACTGAGCCTCCCTGGCCCTTGGGTCTTCTTCTGCACAGGTGGACTTGCTATCAGTGACTGGCCATGGCTATAGACTCGCGAGCAACATGAAGAACTCTCTAAAAGGGCTTCTGGTCTCTAATTGCCAGGGAGCATGCATGTCCTCCTATGACACTGTAGGGTCATTGACTAGTGGAAATGAGGCTCCTTCTATCCAGAACAAGGGTAAGCGGACATCCACTAATTTCTGCTTCCTAGCTTGCCCTGTGGCCCCAGCTATATGGGTGAGGAGGAAGGAGTCTTTCAGATCCTTTCACTGAGCACAGAGAACTGAAGAAAGTAGGCAAGAAGCCAAAACCTCTGGGCTTGTCATCTCCTGTGAGGTACATAGACATTCGTTGTCTCTGCACCTTATTTTAGGGCTGTCTTGGAGGTGCATGGGTCCCATTTGACTTTGAAAATTTCATTGCTATATATATGGAGCTTTTCTCAGTTCAGTATGAGAAGAGAGGCTAGAGAGCTGCAATTTGGATCCAAGCCTGCTGTTTGCTCCAAGTATCAGCCCAATTCATTCTGTGAGCAATTGGCATTGTTATGGTTGATGACACCATAAAGTCTTGGCCCTGATGCCCAATGTAATCATGGCCTTTCTGACAGCCCTGTCCTAAGGCTCCTGTTTTGCTGCAGTTAAACCCACAGAGGTTCACCAACCTATGTTGGTAACAGGAGCGCTGGCACTTACAGCAATATTGAAATCCCCAGTAAACCAAACACATTATCCTAAGCTGGCAGAACGATCGTTACCTCCCTTATTAATTATGCAGATAGAACCCAAGCCCTGGCTGCACTTAACTTCCCACTTTCCCAAGGACAAAATTTGTCATGAGTGAAAAGGCCACTCCATAGATGTCACCTTGTTGGTTTGGTGGCCACGAGCTGTCAGAGGGCCGAGTTGGGAGTAATTAACGGGTTCATGAATTTGTTTTTTTTTCTTTTTTGCACATGTCGTTATTTCTGGCCAAGATTGAAATTCAGCCATTAAACCGAGGGCCATAGACAATGGCCTGGTCCTGGCAGGTCTGATGGCACGAATCACCAGCTGTTCCATGGGCCTCCTTGGTTGGTTTACTTTGAAATTCTCAAATGGAGAAGTGATGAGGAGATATGGGCTGGAGCTCATTTCAGTGGGCGTATCACCCTGTTATATCCCAGCTATGCTCGTGGAAGCAGAAAGCCACTGAAAGGGTTTGTCAGCATAGACCTACAATGGCGTGTGTGACAGTAGCCAGCAGGTGGCCACAGAGGGGTGCTGGTACTTACGGTGCCTGCGTAGTGGACGAGCTCGAAGTGGGCCTCAGGCCCCTTCCCCTTGCCCCCCTTGGGCTTAAGGAAGTTGCTGGACTTGCCCAAGTGGTTGTCATACAGGGCTGCCTTGAATGTAGCATCCGTGGCTTTGGGGAAGACACACTGTTCCTCCAAGATGGAGAAGATGCCCATGGGCTAGGAGGGAAGAGGACAGGATGGCGTTAGAGGAGGCAGCAGAACCTGCAAGAGGCCAAACTGGCACTGGGCCTGGGGTCAGTGTAGAGATGCACAGACAACCGCGTGGCCAGCCAGGAAGCAGAACCCTGGGCAACGACATCTGGGAATAGAGCCTGGTGCTCCGTCACCTTGTCATCAAACATCACAGCCATTTAGACTTGAAAGAAGCTAGAATTCATCGAGTCCAACAGATGAAGGGAAGACTGAGACCTGAAGGGGCCAGATAGCTCCCCGAATGCTAAGCCCACCTAAACAGTGGCCCTGGGCAAAGCTTGGCCTTCTGAAAACCGGGGACGTCAATGTCACCTGTGCTCTCTGCTTTTAATTCTCTTATCTGTTTCTCTCCCCTGACCTTCCTGGTTACACAGGGGCCTCATGCTGTTCTAGGCCTCTTCTCACACACAAAAAATGGGGAGTTCAGAAGTGCTGTTGGTGACACAATGTGCCCTCTGTCCATGGAGGGTCGTAAAAGGACTTTAAAAGAGGGCTTCCAGGAGAGGGCAATGTTTAACCCTGAAACTCAAGAATGAGGACATGTCAGGCTCTGGGTCAGTTGGACAGGGAGGTATCCATAGGTCCTGGGGCACAAGAGGATTGTACCCATAGCCTGTTTTTGGAGCTTCTGCCTTCTTAGGAGGCTCAGGTTGGACCTACATCTAAGACGTTTGGCTGCACTGATGACGATTCTCTCTGACTGGCCCAAGGATGAGCCTTGGAGATAAGATATGTCCTTTCTTTCTTTTATGCTTTAACTTTGCACACTGAAAGAATTTCAGGATGATGAAAATGCTGCAAAAATAGTGCAAAGCCTTCCCATATGCCCTTCACCCAGCTGCTCCAATGTTAATATAACCACTGATGTACAATAATGAAAACCAGGAAATTACCATCGATACACAGAACAGACTTCATTCAGATATTGTCATCTTCCCTGTTAATGTCCTTTTTCCGCATTGAATCAAACAGTATATATTCTCGAACTAGACCGTTCCATGTGATGTGTTTACAGGTGAAACTATTATATAGACTGGGTTAGAGCCTGACTCTGCTGCTTATAGGTTATGGGGCCTTGGAAAAGTGATTTCCCTTTTCTGTGCCTCCATGTTCCCATCTGTGAAATAAGGCAGGTCATGAAGGTCCAAGGAGTTATGGTATACAACAGCCCAACGACCGGTAGTCATTTCAGTCACTGCTGTACCCATTTTGCAGAGGGGGAGCTAGAGGTCAGACCAATGAAGGTCATCAGTGGTGTCGCCGCCTGCCCCGAAGCCAAGGGTCACCTCCCTGTATGCCCCTGTGACATCTCCTCCCGAGGCATATGTTCCTGTCAGGGGCCCAGCCTCTCTCCACCCCCCTCCTTTGAGAAGCTGGTCACCTTTTCCAGGAGGTCGATGCAGGCCTGCAGGTCGAGGCCAAAGTCAATGAAGACCCACTCAATGCCCTCCCTCTTGTACTCCTCCTGCTCCAGCACGAACATGTGGTGGTTGAAGAATTGCTGCAGCTTCTCGTTGGTAAAGTTGATGCACAGTTGCTCAAAGCTGTTGAACTGTGGTGGCGGGAGGACAGGAAGAGGAATGTCAGCATAGGTGCATAGGGGCCTCTCCCAGGATTGAGTGGGGAGGACACGAGCATGGGGAAAATTTGCCGAGGGCCTACCAGTACCAGGCACGGCCCTAAATGCCCAACACTGACCCTTCAGGAACCCTGTGAGAAGGGTTGTCCGTTACCCTCCCCTGCAGAGACACAGGGTAGTTTGAACACGTGCCTGGGGCCACACAGTATGATCCTGGGATCCGAAACCCAGGCAGCCAGACTCCAGTCCAGTGTGGCAAGAGGAAATAATTGTGGCAAGAGCCTTTTTCTTTCCAGGGATGGAAATAATCCATGCTTGAAGTGCATCATGGATCTGACCCCACTGCATACCTGTGGGAAGATTTCCTCTCTCTCTCTCTAGTTTTGCTCATTCTAATCTGTAGGATGAGGAAGTTTGAGGAATTTACAAGCATTTGTTTCTTTCTTTTCTTTTTTCTTTTTTTTAAAGAAGTGCAGGGCCACCAGTGGTGTGCTGATAAATCAGCCCTGTCTTCAGAAAAATAAAACAAAACGAACCCCCTGATTTGTAGTGTTTGCCAATTTCCATGGTGTAAATATTCATGCCATGGCTAATTTCAGGCTATCAACATGATGTCAACTGGTTCGCAAAATTTCTGAAATTCCTGCAAATTTAACAATCAGCTCTTGTGAGTCAGTACAGGCTAGCTTTGGCACACCACTCATTTGATCCATAAGTGCACACCACTCTTTATGGCTTAACACCACAGAAATTAAGATGGAAGTTCTGGAATCCAAAAGTCAGAGATCCAGTGACAAATTGAGATTGGCCTGCCCCAGGGCCAGAATGAGAAATAAGAGAACCATGTTGAAAAGTAACTTATTAAAAAGAGGACAGTCACCCCAAAGCAGAAACCAAACATGAGGCCAGGCACACCTCAAAGATCTCGAAGCCAGCAATGTCCAGCACCCCGATGAAGAACTGCCTCTGCATCTTGGTGTCCAAGGTCTTGTTAATCCTAACCACCAGCCACTTGAACATCTTGTCATAGACGGCCTTGCCCAGGGCCCCGATGGAGTTCTGGCATTGTTCCATGTTCTGGCCTTTTTGCACAAACTCATTGCCTACTTTGACCCGCGGCCTGGTGATGCCCTTCTGGAGTTCACCGGAATTGAGACCCATGAGGTGGGCGACTTTGTCAGCCACTGTATAGGGATGGAAAAACAAGGAAGATGGTGCCGTGTCCCGGGGAGACCCAGCACTGCCTACTGTGGTTCAGGAAGGGACACAGAGAATGGCGGAGAAGATTCCATTTTGTCAATGAGAAAACAAAGATCTGAGATGGCTTCTGAACTTGCTCAAGGTCAAGGGGCAAAGCAAGGCGTAGAAGCGAAAATCATGTCTTGACTCTCCATAGTGCCTCTCTGAGAATATATGTATCTGAATGTCCAAGGAGCCACTATAGGACCTGAGGACAGCTGCTATGTCTCTGAAATAATCACAGAACCCTGGAGAACAGGGAGCTCCCACCACTGGCTCCCTTTCCCCCAAAGAGCCCCGGCCCAACACCCACCCTCGGTGGTGTCCACTTCAGCCTGCTCCTCTCTGGGCTTCTGCTTGAACTTCATGTTCCCAAAGTGCATGATGCCTCCCGTCAGCTTATAAACGCCGAGCTTCTCCTCGGCGCTGAAGCCCAGCACGTCAAAGGCATCCTGCAAAGCGACGGGGAGGAGAAAGCCAAGTGACTCCTGGCTTCTCATTGCATATAGCAAAGGCCATGGGATTGCCACGAGGCGGCGGGGGGGGCAAAAGGCCACAGTGGCAGGTTGTGGGCACTGGAGTCAGACCACCCTGAATAGGGAGGTATCTGTTTTCCTCCAAGGAACCCAGACCGGGTGCTCTGCAATATGGTCATTTGATTGATTTAACCTCTGTGGCCTCTGGGTAGCCATCTGCAAAATGGGGATCATAGGTGATGGTAAGGATAGATCAGAATCATGTGTCAAGTCCAGTGCTTAGCACGTAGGAAGTGCTCAATAAAGGGAGGTATTATTACTCTTGTTATTATTGTTAAGGCTTCATGCTATTTTCTAGGAGAGGAGGGAAAGGCAAAGATAAATCAAGAATCGATATGGTCATCAAAGAGGAGAGAGGACCTGGTACATGATTAATTATACCAGAAGTTACAAGTGCTCGACATCATAACAGAAGGAGACAGAAAGTGCAGCGGGGACTGACATGGTGAGAGAGTTCCTTCTAGCTGGGCTAGGGAGGAGGGAAAGTTTTGTGGGACTGATGACCCCTTAAATTCCTATGACATTCTAGCTCAACTCTGCAAAGAGGAAACTCTGCTTGCTACAATGGGGTTGTTGCAACCCCAGAAATCTCCAGGGAAGAATCTGGGCTTCTGTCTGATAGCTCTGAGTGGGACCTACCCCCACCCCGGTTCCTGTGTCCGCACACGCAGGGCCCCAAACTTCTGTCCCGGCTGTCCCTGTCCACCCACTCACATCTGTGATCTGCAGCTCCTCCCCGTCATCCATGTTGTCCACCATGGTGACGCCTTGGCTCACCCAGTGGTATTCCTTAGGGTTAGGGACCAGCAGCAAACTCTCTGCCAAGAGCAGCAAAGTAGGTTAACAGCTTGGAGACACGCGGTTTTCTCTTTCATGTCTTTTTTATTTTATTTCATTGATTTTTAAAATTTTATTTTATATTATTATTATTATTATTATTATTCTCTTTTATTTCTAAGCAATGTCCCTAAATGCCTCCCACACGCTAGGCATGATGACAGGGGTTATAGAGCCAAATAAGACATGGTTCCTGCCCTCTGGGATCACCCAGAGTCACAGAGGGACTCGAACAATATCGCTCGAGGAGCTTTAGAGTGGCGAGAGGGACATAGAAACTCACTGTGTCCTCTGTCACTTCTCTCACTACTTGGCCCCTAGTAGGCTCCCAGTAGATATTTTGGGAACAAATGAATTCTTACCTTTCTCCCAATTCTGTCCTATAAAGAGTGGGTCAAATGCAGAAGGCAACACAATGACTACAGCAGGCAATACAATCACTTGCATATAATACACATGGAATGTTGTGGCTTTTATAAAGAAATATGCTCACTTCTGTTTTTCTTCAGACGTGGGTCTATCTTTGTAGTTTTACTTTTGGAAGAGATGTGGGTATGAGAAATGTTTTCCTTTCAGTTGGGCGCAGTGGCTCATGCCTATAATCTCAGCGATTTGGGAGACTGAGGCGGGGGGGAGCCCTTGAGCCCAGGAGTTTGAGACCAGCCTGGGCACATAGTGAGACCCTGTCACTATTTAAAAAAAAATTTTTTTTATAAAGAAAAAAAGAAATGTTTTCCTTTCATTTCATCTCTAATAGGGAAAAAGACTAAAGCATAAGAAGGAAGATGAATACTAGTGACCCCTCTGCTCCAGTGTTAGAGAGGTGAAAGGGCTTGATGGGGAGTGTGGTAAATAGGAGAGTTTGAGCTCCAGCCAGACGGACCACCCCCCACTCAGCTGCCCTGATAAGTGCCACATGAGATGGCAGACTCAGAGGTACTAGATCTTTCGCTACTCTAAGAGAAACCAGGAAATCGGATTTTTATGTGAAGTTTCCCAATTTCAAAATGCCATCCATTAGCTAGAAAGTATGCTTTGTCCAACATAAATAAAGCCTACCTGTGGGTGGGGAATGGGACTCAATGCCCTCATCTCTGGCTGGGTTAGGAGATATGTGTGTGTGTGTAAGACTGAGTCTTCGGCTCTCCTCCCCATCTTATGTCCAGGCCTGCCATGGACAGTTGGGTAGGCTGGTGCCTGCACTAGGGCATTCAGTTGAGTGGGTTCATGCATTCTGCTCTCTGAGCTGTGTACCCAGCATAGGCTGTATCCACCCAGAGGAGACCCTGTTGTTAGTCCGCATGCAAGCACTGGGTTGGCTAATTGTGGTCCTGGACTGACCCCTGTGCTACTGTCTGAGTACCAGGCTCAGACACAGCAGGTTTGAGACACAGAGGATCGAAAGCCTCATATCCCAGGTCCATGTTTCAGCCATGAATTGTGGGCAGCCCAAAACCTCATCTGTGAAAGAGTGAACAGTGGTGTTAAGCCTCAGATTGCTATTGTGAGGAGGAACACTACAAGTCAAATTTTGAGAAAGTTCCCTGTACCCATTCACATCACTTAAACCAAAGGGGATACCACAGAACCCAAGGGGTAACACGAGACCCTTTGCATGTGGACATTCTTTCGTCATTGAAAAGAAAGGAAAAGTGAGTTCACGGGCAGGCAGATAGACAAAGAGCTCTTTACCAACAAGTTCAGGCTTCTTGTTTGAGAGAATCTGGTAGAAAATGTGGTAGCCCCTCTCGGCTGCTTGCTGTGATATAACACGAGATTTCTCTAAGAGATCTGAAAAGGAATAAGGCAAAGATACTGGCCAGTACAGAGCTGTTTCCCTGCAGTTCAAGGTTCTGTGCAAAGCAGAAATTCCCTCTCCAGAAAGCCCAGAGCAGTTGCCAGTGGTGGGCTTCGCTCGTCTCTCTCCCCAGACACAGCCTTGGGGAGTCTGATTGCCGTCAGGGAAGCCCAGGACCATGGCCAGCCTCCTGGACACAGACAGGCCATGCTCAGAATGGCCTCTTGCTTGACTTAATGCTCCTCTGTTGCTGTTTTGAAATTCTTTTTTTTTTTTTGAGTCAGAATCTCACTCTGTTGCCCAGGCTGGAGTACAGTGGCATACCCATGGCCACCCCAGCGTCGACCTGCTCAGGTGATCCTTCTGCCTCAGCCTTCCAAGCAGCCAGAACTACAGGCATGTGCTACCACTCTTGGCTAATTTTTTGATATATTGTAGAGGCGAGGTCTCACCAAGTTGCCCAGGCTGGTCTCGAACCCCTGGGCTCAGGAAATTCTTTCACCTCGGCCTCCCAAAGTGCCGGGATGACAGGCTTGAGCCACCGTGCCTGGCCTGAAATTCTTAATTTCTTCTTTTAGCAAGGACCCTTCCGTTTTCATTTTCCATGGGGTCCTCACAAATTACATAGCTGGTCCTGCCCACACAGCCCCTCCAAAGGGGACTGACTTACAGCTCTCGATGTCAGCTCCAGCCAGTTTTCCTGTGGTTCCAAAGTGGATTCGGATGAACTTGCCCTGAGCAGGGAGAAGGAACAGGTCAGGTGGGATGTTGCCCATAGCTTTAGAGTACTAAGGGGCCTGGATGTGGCCAAGGGTCACTGGTCTGGGATGTGGAGGTTGTAACGGCTAGGCATGTGTGCAGAGCTGTGGATTTCCCACAAAGATGGACAGAGAAGGAGACAGACAGGTCTCAGAGCTAAATCTGTGGTTCGGGGCATTTGTGGGGCAGGAGTGCTCAGCCAGAGGGGTTGAGATCCTTTGGAACTCTGCCTAGCAGCCAGGCATGGCAGGGGTTTAGCCAGCCGACCAGGTGTCAGGAGTCTCCCTCCCAAGTCACTTTATCAAGAGACATCTCACTTTTCCCTCTGACGTGTGGCAAAGCCATCAATACATTCTCCTGGAGGTAGTAATCCCCTCCTTCGCCCGTCTGTTCTCGCCTCTCTTGCTTGCCTGTCCCCAGTCCTGTTTCCCTGGGCTCCTGGCCAATGGGCCCCAGAGGAGCCTGGAACGTCAGGAAGGAGGGGCCAGGGCATTTCTCCTCCCACCTCAGGCAGTGCTGAGTGCTAAGTTCCTCTGTGACTCCACACAGCCACGCTGGCTTTAGAATCCACCAGGGTCCTAGGGACAGTGCCTCTCTTGAGTCTCTTCAGCCAGGAAAGGGGTCACAATGTGACCTTTCAGCCCTCCATCTCCAAGGCTCTGTTTCAAAGCCCCTTGATGTCAATTCGGAAGTGAGTTCTGTTGGCCGATTACATCCTGATTGATCCTCCTTAAAAATCCCTGAGAAGGAGATGCCTTGACTTGTCTTATCCTTTTCACTTTAATTTAAATCAGACTCAGTTGCTTTATCTGGAGCGGGGTCATGACACCTGTCCCGCCACCCTCAGGGACCACTTTGCCGCCGTTCACACTTACAAAGCGAGAGGAGTTGTTGTTCCTGGTGGTCTTGGCGTTCCCGAAGGCCTCCAGCACAGGGTTTGCCTGGATGATTTGATCCTCCAGGGACCCCTAAGCCAGAAAGAAGCCCAAAGTGGGTGACCAGTCAGCTGCTGCTTCAGGGACCAGGGCTGAGTGCTTGGGCTTTCCAATGACAGTGGCTTATGTGCCAACAACCCAGGAGGGTGGGTGGCCTTGGGGTGGCTGGGAAACCAGAGCCAGAGGGGCTTTGTGTAGTGACCTTGGAGGAGGGACACTGCCTGTCAATGTCTGTCCCACTGTGTGATGTCAGGAGGGGCACCTGGGGACACTGGCAGCCACCAGCCTTGATTGCTGTGGCTGGTGGAGAGACCTCCCAGGAGGCCTGAAAACCCCTCCCTGGGCATCCTGGGTCTTCCTCTGAAGCTGTCCTTTACTCTCTGTCAGTTTTGTCTAGCTGTGGTTGGCCCAGCTAATGCTACATGTGTCCCTGGGGTGACTAGGGCCTGCGGGAGCAGTTTAACGAGGACCCTGTGTTCCCGTTGCTCCTCTGCCACCCATCATTCTGGGACAGCAGAACGACTCCTAGGGGAAGAGACCCCAGTCTATGGCCACCTTCTCTCTGTGTGATCCCACCCAAATTGCTTTTCTTTGTGCCTCAGTCTCCTCATCTGTAAAATGGCCCTAAGCCACAGAGCAGCTGCTATTAAGATTGAATGGGCTTTGTGTGTGTCACAGAAGCCAGAAGACGGGAAATAGACTGTGAGGTCACCCAGTCGGCCCTACCTTCTTATCGGTGGTCTGTTTGCCAGTTCCTCCGATATTCGCGAAGTACTGAATGACCTTCTTGGTGTTCTCAGTCTTGCCAGCACCAGATTCTCCACTGCAGGTGGAAAACGAGAGTGGACAGGAGAAGCAGGACAAGGATGATGGACCACAGAGAAGGAAAGCAATAGAAAGGTACGTATTTCTATTCACATTTTGCCCCCTAGCCCGGACAGATGGGCAGGTGGGGAGGCCCTGGGGACATGGAGGCCTCCCCGCGATTCAGCAGGTGTAGTCTTATCCTGCTAAGCCCACTCGCTGCCTGTAGAGTTCTATACAAAGTCCCCCAATTAATTCTAAAAAGGCTTAATTACATGTGTAAGACACCGACCTAATTATATGTGTATAGACTGAGAGACAGAAGAGATACTTACGTGATTAGCATAGACTGATTTTCACGATCTATAAGGAAGAAAACAGCAACAAGAAGATGCAATTAGGAGACATTTAGAAATTAGGCATTTTACAATACCCCAGCCAAATAGCACTTTCCCAAATCCCAGTCAGCTTAGATCGTGGCCAAACCCCCAGGATCCTATGGGATCCACGGCCACGTGCCCACCGCTGCAGCATACACCTTTGCAGAAAGGGCCAAGAATTTACCAGCCACTCTCTTTCTATCAGCCCATTCTTTTTGGTCATAAAGCTACCCGGTCATAGGTGACAGAAAGAGCAATAGTGATTTAAAATCACACAAAAGAGCCACTATACCATAAAGCAAAGACCATACAGGTAACGGTTAAGGGTGCTGACTTGAGTTCTGGGCAAGTTACTTAAGTTGGCATCCCATGAGTTTGTGACACTTAAATGAGATAAGGCTTGAGGTCGGGCTGGGGACTACCTCACTGAACACAGGCACCTGGTCAGCATCTGCTGCCGCCCAGAATTTAGCAAAGAACTACAACAGGTGGTGCAGGGTCAAGGTTGGGATCAAGTAGCATGTGGTCCTAAGGCATTTGGAGCCACAATGGCAAAGGCAGATGTGTCTCCCACCGCCCCAGCCTCGGAAGACGCTGTGCCCACGCACCCATGAGCATGTCGTGGTAGGCGTTGTCAGAGATGGAGAAGAGGTGGGGTGGCATCTCCGTGCGCTTCTTGCCCTTGTACATGTTGGCCACGCGGGCCCCGTAGATGGGCAGCCACCGGTAGGGGTTGACGGTCACGCAGAACAAACCAGAGTAGGTCTGGAGAAAGGGAAGGAGTGTGGTTAACTGGGCCTTCCTCCAGGCACCCTCTTCCCTCCTTTGAGTTCCCTCCAGGCCCCAGCCTATCACGGAGAAGGCAGGGAACAAAATAAGCCTTCTCAGGGCAAAATCTGTCTGTCTGAGTCTCTATTTATTATGCAAAACGAGCATTCTCTTTAATATGTATTTGTTTTGTTTTCTTTTGATTTAGTTACAGAGGCTCTCTGATGGTTGAGATAGGTTAAGCTGAGAATACAGCTTCTACTTAAGATATTTTCCACGAGCCGGGCTCTGTGGCTCAGCCTGTAATTCCAGGGCTTTGGGAGGCTGCGGTGAGTGGATTGCCTGAGACTGAGGGTTCGAGACCCGCCCGGGCAACTTGGCGAGACCTCATCTCTACAATAAATCAAAAATTAGCAAGGCGTGGTAGTGCGCGCCTGTAGTTCCAGCTACTTGGAAGGCTGAGGCGGAAGGATCGCTGGAGCCCAGCAAGTCGAGGCTGCAGTGGCCGAGAGCAGCCACTGCACTCCAGTCTGGGCAACAGAGTGAGACTCCAACTCAAAAAAAAAAAAAGATGTTTTCAACGTACAATGAGTTTATCCAGATGTAACCCCACCATAAGTTAAGGAACGTACTGAGTACTGAGTGCGTATCACTTTCATACCATCATAAGTTGGGGGCTCTCTGTGTTTTGTTTTTTTTTTCTTTAGTCAGGGTCTCACTCTGTCACCCAGGCTGGAGTGCAGTGGCACAATCACGGCTCACTACAGCCTCAACCTCCTGGGCTCAGGTAATCCTTCTGCCTTGGCCTCCCAGTAACTGAGACTACAGGTGTGTGCCACCAGGCCTGGCTAATTTTTTACTTTCTGTAGAGACAAGGTCTTGCTATGTTGCCTAGGCTGGCATTTTTGTTTTTTATTTGTTAACCAGGTTGGAGTGGCAGGAAAGTAGTGACTTCTGCTTCCTGGGCTCAAGCAATCCTCCCACCTCAGCCTCCTAAGTAGCTGGGACTATACCACATCTGGCTAACTTTCATTTTTTAATTTTTTTGTAGAGATAGGGTTTTGCTACGTTACCCAGACTGGTCTTGAACCCCTAGCCTCAAGCAATCCTCCTGCCTCAACTTCTCAAAGCGGGAATTACAAGCATGAGCGCCACCATGTCTGGCTGACTATATCTGAATAGGGAACACAGTCCCTGTAGGGTTCCCCCACCTGCTCAGCGTTTGTGCCTGCTCCCCCCCCCACCACAGGTAAACGCTGTGCTAGTTTCTTATACTCTCTTCCTAGTTTTTGACACATATTCAAACAAACTCAGAGGCACAATCCTAGCCTCTTTTCCCTTCTTATAAACAGTAGATGGTATTCTATAATACTGTTTTATGTCTTGCTTTTTCCACCTAGTGTATCTGAGAGACTTTCTGTGCGAGCCCACTGAGAGAGTTCTGGGTGATTTAGTAATGAGGCATCTTCATTGTGTAGAGACAGTGGGTAACTGTGTGTGACCTGCTCTTAAAAAGAGACTCCAGATTCTTTTTTCACTCCAAGGTGCCAATTTTGTAAGAAATCTTCCCGTGAAAAAGGAACAGAAAAACCAACGAGGTAATAAATAAATCATCTGAGAGTAGGGAGCATAAGTGAGGACAGGAAATGGCCAAATTGTTGGGTTCCAAACATTCTCTTCTCCTTGCTGGGTGGACATGTTGGCCTCCGACACCTCCGCTATGCACCTCTTTCCAAGTCAACTTGAAGCCCTTCAATTTTGGTCCAAGTGAGAATTAACACTCCCTGGTTTTTCCTTAGCATAACTGCAGTATGTTGAGTTTTTAAAAGGAGACTTACTAAGTAGAAAGCGATCCAAAGAAAAGGAAGAGAAAGAGCTGAGAGTATGACACACAGTGTCTCATCCTGGGTCTCTGGCCACTGAGTCACTCGCTTCCCCTCCAGCTGTCTCAGCTGGGAGATGGGGGCAGACAACATCCAGGAAGCCAGTTTATATCCTTGCTGTGATCAGGGGGGATGAGGGGGAAGTAGGTGGGACTGTGGGAGCAGCCCCTGCTGTCAGAGTTGTTCAACTAGTTGTTCTGTTGAGGTGCCTTGATGTCAGAGGAGTCTCCCTCCCTGGGCCTCAGGTCACACTCCACAAAGCCTGCAGTCCCTAAGCCCAGAGATATGGTGTGGCCATCCATGAGGAGCAGCAGCCCCAACCCTGATATTGGCCGTTGAGTTCACTGACCCTGACATTCTCAGTAGCTGGGGATGGGTGTAGCTCTTTCTAGACTTAGGGTCCAAGGATGCCCCACTAGCTCCAGGTCCAGCAAATAAATATCTGCCAGAGTTTTTCTGAGATCTTCCAGCGCTGCCTGGGACTATAGTGCTGCAGGAGGCCTAAATCCAGAACCAAAGTAGTGTTAAAGAGGTGTGAGGTAGGTGGGCACAGCAACCATCTTGGCTAGAACCATAAACCCGGGAAGGGTTTGCCTAGCAACTCCTTACCTTGGATTCAAGCCCTGCCTCACCTATTACTACCAGATAGGCATCTTTCCTTTGTAGTAAAGTGATCTAGAGAGACAAACACTGACGTGGCCTTACACAACCCATTTGGGAATTTAGCCATCAGCACCTTCAGCATTCTTCTGTCTCAGGATTTCTTTTTTTTTTTTTTTTTTTTGAGTTGGAGTCTCACTCTGTCGCTCAGACTGGAGTGCGGTGGCCGCTCCCGGCCACCGCAGCCTCGACCTGCTGGGCTCCGGCGATTTCCGCCTCAGCCTTCCAAGTAGCTGGAACTACAGGCCTGCGCTACCATGCCCAGCTAGTTTTTTGATTTTATTGTAGATATGAGGTCTCACCAAGTTGCCCAGGTGGGTCTCTAACCCGCAGGCTCAGGCAATTCACTCA
>CAUYQG010055937.1:0-15727 GCA_963574415.1 Tarsius wallacei | reverse complement strand
ACCAACCGTGCTGCCCATCAAAAGAGAACTGGATAAAAAAAATGTGGTACATATACACAATGGAATATCACGCAGCCATAAAGAACAAAATCATGAACTTCACAGCAACCTGGATGGACTTAGAGTCTATAATATTGAGTGATCTTTCACAGAAACAAAGAACTGAGTATCACATGTTGTCACTCATAAGTGGACCTTGAACAGCTATCATAATACTACAAGAAAAGGATTGACAGTAGTGGGAAACTGCGGGGGTGTGGGCGGTGGGGAGGTGGGATTGGAAGTAGTGGGAAACTGCCTGGGGAAGAGGGCACACACCTCATCAACAAGGGTACCTGCACAATGGATATTTGTATATCTAACCCTGAATTGTACCCCATAATTTTAAAATAAAAAATTTAACGGTGGGAAAAAAACTTTAAAGACAAAAAATAAATTTTAAAAAACGTTGATTTTTATTCAAGGAGTTTTAGTCCTAATTTTGGTTTTTCTCAAATATTGCATTAAGATATTTATTTTGATCCTTGAGTTTTTTAGTATCCCTTTACATTTAGTTCACGAGGCAAGACCTATCCTATTCACCTCACCCTAGTCCTCATCCTATAAGCAACTGAGAATTTAAATGAGAAAGAAGGCAAATGACCAAGTTTGTGTAACACACATCTTCAGTGAACTTTCATGATTTTCTGCGGTTCTTGGCTGATTCCTAAGTGGGAGGAGATTCTATACTATGAAGTATGGACTTACTAATTCATTGTTCAAGTGCCAAGACTACAGACATTTCCCAGCTTATAAAGTCATCTCTCAAAATGTGCCAGTTTCTGAGATAATTTTTGTGGACCACAAATGATTATACAAAATCATTTGGTTTTAAATAAAGTCTCCTACCTGATGGCAGTTTAGACAATCAACATCTATCCTGAGATCCGAGTCACAAGGAAGACACCACGGAGTTGGTTTAAGGCACATTCAAGTAAAATAAGAGTTTTGTTCACATATTACTATCAGTGCTATTCTTTTGAAAGCTCCCATTATTGTATTATTACCAATGATGACATCAACATTAAAATGAATTAAAATAATACAAGGTAAGAAAATAAAACTAGGGTCAGGTGTGGTGGCTCTCACCTGTAATCCCAACACTTTGGGAAGTGGAAGCAAGAGGATCAATTGAGCACAGGAGTTCAAGACCAGTCCGGGCAACATAATGAGTCCCTAACTCTAAAACAAAACAAAACAAACAAGCACAAAAAAAAAAAAACTATGTCAAAATGCCAAAATAGCACCATAACTAGACAATTAGCAAGGCTACTAAAAACACAGCAAATCTGCTGATAATGGGAGCTTTCAAAAGAATAGCACTGATAGTAATATGTGAACAAAACTCTTATTTTACTTGAATGTGCCTTAAACCAATTCCGTGGTGTCTTCCTTGTGACTCGGATCTCAGGGTAGATGTTGGTATTTAGTGGCTTAAATACCAACAGTATGCAATGCACTTGCCACACTGAAGCTGCTTACAGGTGCCCCCTGATTTTAAGGTGACTCTCTGATCCAGTAGTTACAGCAAAGGGCACAGAGCCAGATTTACAGATCACATGCTGGCGTCACCACCCGCCTGCAGAATTACCTGGGGCAAGCTATTTGACCTTTCCATGTGTCAATCACGCAGCTATGTGACTGCTACATCCCCAGGAACATGTTGGAAGCAGGCTTTTTCAAGAAAACAAACGAAAAAGACTTTCTCATAAAGAACTAGAAAACATCAGGTTACAGGACTCAAAGAGGATCGATTTCACAAGGTGGATGTAAGGAACAGCCAGCAAAGGGTCCTACTGGATCATAAGACTCATGGACAATTTAAAACAACTCACCCACGTTAACATTAAAATAGATAAGAAAGATACAAATGAGAAATAGAATTTGTTTATGTTAACAGTGCTAACGACTGATCTCATTCCCTGTGTTAAACCTCACAGAATATTGTTTGGTTCTTTTGTTCAAATTCCAGCAAGCCACTTCTTGACAATGATGTTTGGACAAGTTATTTAAGCCTCTGTGTCAGGTTCATCTCATAGCACCATCAGTCTTCTTCATGGGTTTTTTTCTGAGGATTAAAAGAGATAGTGCACCTATAAGATACTTAGTATAGTGCCAGGTATGTAAGAGGGCCATATGCTCTTACATACCTGGCACTATACTAAGTATCTTATAGGTATGAAAAAATGTGACAATAATTTCTGATTCACTTTAGAGTTCTTCCCAGCACTTAGAACAATGCCTGGCACAGAGCAGACATGAATAGATATTTGGATGAACAATGATGAAAGAAAAAGAGCAAGAAAGAAATAAGAGAGGGATAAAGACAGATAGCAAGAAAAATATGTGGTCCCCACTTTTGAGAGGCCGTTTATTACTGCCCATAAGTCCATATGGATTTTAACCTCTGGCTCCTCCTTACACACAAAATGGTCAATCCCATGTATGGCCAAGAGTTTTGGCCACTGAGAGGATTATGCCTTGTCATTGTCTTTCAAGGCCAATCTCAAGACTGCAATGCAGCTGTCATCATTTCCAACTTGTCCCTGCATAAAATCAACCCATCCGTCAGCCAAGTTTGATCTTTTTCCTCCTCTCTCAGTTGATCATAAAGGAGAGCTCACACAGTCAGAGGCATACGCTGGAGAGGGGCCCTCGTGCAACAGTGGTGGATGACCC
Organism: Tarsius wallacei; assembly: GCA_963574415.1. NCBI lineage: Eukaryota > Metazoa > Chordata > Mammalia > Primates > Tarsiidae > Tarsius > Tarsius wallacei. The sequence continues at coordinate 13,009 of CAUYQG010055937.1, read as the reverse complement.
GGGTTTCTGGTCTACCCATTTATGTACTTGCTTATACCCTCTACTCCCGCTTGTGCTCAACGTCAAATACCCCAATTCCATCTCATGATGTTTTTCTGGGCTCCTCTGAACTTATTACTTGGTGAGTATGACAGTGAATGATGGGCAATTTTGGACACAAGGTTTTCTAGTAACCTGTGGTTCTCCATCTCTACCAGGGTCTAGTAACATGGCAGGAGTTGTTTTTCAAAAGGTGTATAAAGGCATGTCATTCTTAATTTAGAACCACAAGGAGCCTGTGTTGTGCTTCTCCCTCTGAGGCTTGTTGTAAGCTCCACATGGCATCTTTTTCTACTGCTGATACCTTTAATACCATATGGTCCTCAAGGCTGTAGAGTCCAAATAGTAGGCTGCTTTCCCCATAGCGTAGACCTGCCACAGAGTTCTTTCATGATCTGGGCCCCAGTCAGACCTGGCAGCCTTTTATATGATTTGGTAAGTAGACTGGAACAATATTCTCATGTGTGGAGTTAGGCAGCTCTCAGAATCCAAAGAGGTTTTTTTATTGGTGGGGATGCCTAAATATTATACCGAATCTTTATAGAATTTATGCCCCATTCCCTGGAGAATGTGTATCTTACCAAAGTCCCTAGCATGCCAGCTGTTTCTTGTTCATTGTGCCCGAGTAGCATAATGAAATCAATGCAGTAGATCTATGTGATGTGCTGCCTAATGACCAGATGGTCCCAGTCTCTTCAGAGGGCACCAGGGTTGACACATCTCTCAGGCAAAACTGTACATGTATATTATTAACCACTGCATGTGAATGTAAACTGTTTCTGATTCTCTTTTTTGACTGGAACAGAAAAGAATGTGCCAAATCAGTGGTCACATGCCATGTTCCTGAGGTCATGTTCATCTATTTTAGCCAAGACACTACATCTGGAGCAGCAGCCACAATGGTGACTTCTGTGTGGTTGGTTTCCTGAAGGTTGTTGTGGTTTTTTTTTCCATTTTCCAGGGCACATCTGTTTCACCAGGAGTCTGCCTGGTAAATTAATTGAGGGTATGGGGACTTCCACCCCCGCATCATTTATTTTTTATTATTATTTTTTAATTTCAATAGCTTTGAGGGGTACAAATGGTGTTTGGTATGGGGTTAAGTGCACCCACCACCTCCACCTGTGCACATTATACCCAACAGGTGACTTTTTTTGTTCCTCTGCCCCTTGCCCCCAGCCCCTTCTGAGTCTCCAGTGTCCATAATTATAACATTCTCTAAGTCTTTGCATATCCTTAGTTTAGCTCACACTTATAAGTAAGAAGATGTGGTGTTTGGTATTCTGTTCATGAGTTAGTTTATTTAGGATGATGTTCATTTAGGATGATGTTCATTTAGGATGATGTTGCTATAAGTAAATAAATCATTTCATTATTTTTGATAGCTGAATAGTATTCCATAGTGTATATATACCACATTTTCATTATTCACTGATCAGGTGATGGGCTTTGCAGTCGATTTCAAATCTTTACTATTGTGAATTGTGCTGCAATGAACATGTGGATGCAGGTGTCCTTTTCATATAATGACATCTGTTCTTTTGGGTAGATATCCAGCAATGGGATTGCTGGATCAAATGACAGATCTACTTTAAGTTGTTTGAGAAATCTCCATTCTGCTTTCCATATAGGTTATACTAAATAACACTCCCATCAACAGTGTATAGGCATTCCCTTTTCTTTGCATTGGCAGCAGCATCTATTGTTTTGTGAGTTTTTAATAATGGTCATTCTGATTGGTGTAAGGTGGTATCTCATTGTGGTTTTACTGTGCATTTCCCTGATGACGAGTGATGCTGAGCATTTTTTCATATGTTTGTTGGTCATTTGTATATCTTCTTTTGAGAGATGTCTGTTCATGCCATTTGCCCGCTTTTTAATGGGTTTATTTGCTTTTTTCTTATTGATTTGTTTAAGTTATTTGTAGATTCTGGATATTAGTCTTTTGTCAGATGTATAGTTTGCGAATATGTTCTCATGTTCTGTAGGTTGTCTATTTGCCCTGTTGATTATTTCTTTTGCTGTGCAAAAGTTTTTTAGTTTAATTAAGTCCCTCTTGTGTTTTTGTTTCACGTGCTTTTGGGGTTTTAGTCATAAATTATTTGCCTAGGCTGATATCCAGAAGTGTTTTTCCTAGGTTTTCTTCTAGGAGTTTTGTGGTTTCAGGTCTTTAATCCATCTTGAATTAATTTTGTATATGGGGAGATAGAGATGATCAAGTTTCATTTTTCTGTATGTAGCAATCCAATTTTCTCTGCACCATTTGTTGAATAGGGTGTGTCCTTTTCCCAGTGTATGTTTTTGCATGCTTTGTCAAAGATCAGTTGGTTGTAGGTATTTGCGTTTATTTCTGGGTTCTGTTCCATTGTTTCATGTGTCTGCTCTTGTACCAGTACCATGCTGTTTTGGTTTCTACAGCCTTGTAGTATAATTTGAAGTCAAGTAATGTAATTTCTTCAGCTTTGTTTGGGGAAGGTCTGATCCCAAATCCCACATCTTTTAAATAATTAAAAGTAGCACTAATTTAGCCAGCCCTCTCCCAACTGTCCTAGAATGCAATATTGTTTTTGACTTGCTCTATTTTTGTCCAAGGATGTGAGTGGGGTTACAGTTTCAGAGCCTTCACTTAGCATTCCCCACAGTGGCAGCCCACAAACTAAGAAACCAATGTGGGAATGATGGTGGCTACTATACATGATATTCCCAAATTTACACTAAGGGAGAGGGGAATGACCATCAAGCAGGTCTGTTACCCTCACGGACCCGCTGTATGGTGGACGTCATAGGACTCTGTTTTTTAACTGGATGCCATATTCTTCCACTCTAAGTCTCCAGGTGTTAACCTAAGTACCAGGTCTCCAGACATCAGTCTCAAGTTGAGCCCTGCCTATGTCCAACAGTCCTCAAAAGCTTGGTCTTCTCCTTTCCCCATCATATAATTTCCAGAGTCAAAGGCTATAGATCTCATCAGGGAAGCACTGGTGAAATAATTACTGTGCATACTTGCCACAGTGCTGCAGGGTCCTTCCTCTTGGCGACTCAGGCCCCTCTTCAGTCAGTGGGTTTTAGGTGTGCAAATGGAATCAGGTTTAAAACTGGTCAAATGATCAAGACTTTTTATTGGAGCAACTGTCCTCAGCTCTTTGAGGTTTCTTTTCACAATACCCCTGTGGACCAAGCAGTACACTTTTTGGCAGCCTACTTTACCCCCAGGCGTTCTGTGTTTCATTAAGCACATCACAATTCTGTGGGTCAGGCCTTCTCCACTGCCACTCTGACCTTGCCACTCATTATGATAATTGCATCCACTTGGCTACTCTTGTTTCAGGGGCCCTGCCAGTCCCACTGCTATCTATGAGTCAAGTTCTGTAATAGCAACTCTGACCATAAGACCTGGCTTTAGAGGAGAGCCATATTTATCCATCCCTCAATCCTAAGCTACTTATGTTATGGCTAAAAATTCAGCAGGAGAGTTGAAAGACTGGACAAAGTGTTTTTAATGAAAAAGTCATTAGAATTCTATGTTTTTGTTAATACTCTATTCCCCCATATCATCTTGCTGACCCAAGAAAGATTGACAGGAGTCTCACAGAGAGCTGGAGAAATTATGGACCAATGTCTGACTGACACCTAAAGAATCTAAAGGCTATTGGCTTTGGCTATGAATCTGAGGCAGTGGGACAGAAAGAGATCCCCTTTTACTGGGATCCAGCCACCTATTCACAAAGGGCACGGGGCAAGGAAGTATAAAGTTCTCTTGGGTGCTGGACTTGTGCTATAGGGAAGAGAGAGAGAGAACTCTCTTCTTTCTTTCAATTCTGGTTTAGAGCACTGTCTGGAGGGGTGAGAAGAAATAGAATGAACCATGTATTCCCTGGGAGACACAAAAGGCCACAGATGAAAAAGTATTACCTGCTTTGCAGTGAACACAGAAAAATTATCCTAGTCTGGTGGGATGGCTAAAGCACCCACCATTGGCTCCCAAGAAAAGAAATCAGCTGTGACTGCTCACTAAGCCCAAGTAAAAGTCAGTTTTAAACACTTGTCAAGGGCAGAAGAATAAAGAAACCAATGTCAGTTTCCTAAATCCTTCCCTGCCCTTTTCTATGTTAGGAAAGAAAAACCTTTTCTTCTACTCTCTTATGTTCAGAACCTGGAAGTCAATGAATTAAACTAACAAAAGACAGATAAACAGGAGAAAAGGCACACATTTTTTTATCAATATTTGTGTGCATGGGAGTTCACAGAAATGAAGTGAAACTCGAAGAAGTAGTTAGACTTGGGAGTTTTTAACAAAGGAAGGACGGGTTGGGCTTCAAGGAATGACAAATTAAGGGAAAACGACCAGAAAATATATAGGAAGGGACTAGTGGAGGATAAGAGCTATTCTGGTAAAATCTGCTTATGAAAACTCATCTTGTTGTTGACTTTCTGTCATCAGTGACAAGAATATCTCTTCTCATTCCATTGTACTGGGGGTTCCTTTCTCGAGAAGAAATGTGTGCCCTGCTTTGAGGCAGATAAGGGGAGGGTAGCAAACTCTTCCTGCATCTGTTGAGTCTCAATTCCTTCAGCACAAAACAATCCTTAGGCCAGTGGCATCCTTGGGGGTTGCATATTCTGATCCCCTTTACTCTTCCCTTGCCCCGCTCCATCTCTCCCAGACTAGCCAGCTAGGGACCAAGCAGGTAGTAGGAAGATAAGTGAAAAGATGGAGAAATAAAAAAGCCAGTTGAGGCCAGAGCTGGGGAAAGAAGAAAAGTTAACTGAAGTTTCGAGCCCTTCCTCTTACATGAAGCAAGACAATCAATGAACTGAGACTTCTTGGGGAACTAAAAAGTCTAATGACCTTTTTATAATCTAACAGCATGAAGATAAGCTACAGGACCTGCCTGATTATACTCAGGGACCTGGAAAGAATAATTGGCACAGAGAGAGAGAGAGAAAGAGAGAGATTGGAGGTGGTGGGAGGGGAGAGAGAAAGAGAGATGGGAGGGGGAGAGAGAGAGAATAAACGCATATACACATGTGTCCTTGTGTACACTTGAGCAAAGGCAGGAATGGGAGAGAGTGGGCAGAATAAAGTTATTTTATTGTACTCTATAAGTTATCCCCTTGTAACATATCAATTACATATGGTTTAACTTTTTTCTTAAAATTAATTTTAGAGCCAATCCACTTTGTAGCTACCTCCTTGATCTCACTAGAACTAACCCTTTCTATCCTCTGGGAGGGGAGAATTTCAATTCTCGAGAAGTGTTTATTTCCTCTTCTACAACATGGGATGGATTTTCAGCTGTGTGTAAAACTACTGTTGTCTGGTGTGTTTTTCTGTTTTATTTTTTATTTTTTCTTGTAGCTGCTTTTGAAATAACAAATTCTATTGAATTGCATAGTTTATATATCTCAGGGCTCTGGGTTTATTATCCATCAAACACTGTACAACTTTTTTGAAATACTCCTTATAGCTTTCCAGTAGGTTTTCTAGCCCTGGGAGGGAAAACAGCATGAAGTTCTGGAGTTTTCAATTCCCTCTTCTAATGTGTGGGTAACGGAGGCAGGAAGACTTTGATAAAACATGATGACTCTTTTATGCCATAATAAAATTGTTAAGCCTTTACAGAAATCCTCACACTCGGGCCTTTTCTCTTCCCTAATAATACAAGAGCAAATAAATAAAACCATTATATAAGTTTCCTCTTTGTGAACTCAAAGCTGAAAAAGCTACAAGGGAGGGTGGGATGATCCAGACTTTTCCGAGACAGCTGGAGCATACTACGTCCATTTTACCCATGAGTCAGTTAGTAGAAAAGTAAAACAACTTAATCCCTTAAAAAAAATTCCCAATGCACAATACAATGCTGGGCACATGGTAAATGCTCAAGACCTATGTGTTAAATAAATGGTAGCTTTGATGACAGAATCAGGGCACCAGGATACCAGCAAGAATACTAGAGTACTGACCTTTAGTTATGTAGGCAATGTTGGGAGAGCCGTGTAGACCATGCTGAACAGAACAAAAAAGTTAAATCAGGGTGTGGTGGTTCTTGCCTTTAATCTCATCACTTGGGGAGGTGGAAGCTAGAGGATCACCTGAGCCCAGGGATTCGAGACCAGCCTGGGCAACTTGGCAAGACCCCATCTCTACAATAAATCAAAAAAAGTTAGCCAGGAATGTTGCTGCATGCCTGTAGTTCTAGCTACTTGGAAGGCTGAGGCAGAAGGATCGCCTGAGCCCAGCAGGTTGATGGCTGCAGTGGCTGTCAGCGTGCCATAATATATATCCTATGTATCTATGTAGATACAACCAATTCAAAGGTTAGCACCTCTGGCAAGTAACCTCCTCCTACTCTTCTTCTCCCATCCTTTAGACACTATTGGGTCTTTACTTCAGATAGATGCTATATCTGATACAGCTTACTTATATCAAAGAAAAATCTACTTTACTGACTAATCCTATCTCACAGTTTTTGGTCAGGTTTCCTAAAAGCAGAGAGATTCAGGTGCACCTGATTTATGTAGGGCAGGATGGATATGAGAGTGGGAAGCAGAATAGGGCAAGAAAGTTGCTAAGCACCCAGTAGAGTCTACCTTTCACCTAGGGGATGGCATGCAATGCTCTGAAACATAAACCACATCTTGAGGCCACATTGGTCAGCCATTGGCTGCTCCCAGGGGTGAGTGGGGGTGATGAGGGACAACCACATGAGCCACAAACCACGACATTCATTGCTCCTGGGGATGGGTGTGCCAGAGAGTAATAATTATAGTCTGTTCTATAGCATAGAGTCTGTAGGATCATAAGATCCTTGAGAGCAAGCACTAGTCTTGATTTTTTTTCCCTAACTTCCCACATGCCCTAGCACAGGGCCTGGAGAGCTGAAATTCACTGTTCCTTTTGCTGTCAGGCTATTTGGGAGCCATCTTGGAGATGGACGTGAAGATCTTCCTATGGGAGCACATCTGTCATAATTTTAACTTCCCAATAGAAATTCAGGAAACTCAGTTCCTCGATGTATGCACCAAGCTACATCTGTGGTCCCAAGCTGATATCTATCGTCACCACTACAGGTGAGCACAAGTCAGACTCCAGTAGTTTCCCATGGGAACTTTCAGCCCCTCTTGGTAAGCAGTCAACATGGTAGCAGCCACCTTTGCTGGCCAGCTGGGGAGATATTTGTTCACAGTAAAAGCCCAGACTTCCTAGAAAGTTTCTGTGCTCAGAAGCTGCCTGCTCAGCTCTCTCCAACATTGCTCATAGTAATGTACAAGAAAAGAACCATTGTGGAAGCAGCTCAGTTTTCCATAACACTGTAGCCAACAGACTGAACACTTCCTCTGTGCCAGAATCTATCCCAAGTGCATTAAATATCGACTCATTTAATCCTTACAGCAAACCTATGAACTAGGTATTATTACTACCATACTCATTTTCATATGAAGAATGTTTTAAATGTTTGTATCATTGACCCGGTAATTCAAATTCTAAGAAATCCCCCACACGCACCTTGGAAACAATACTTAATACGAAAGACCTTATCCACCCAAAAAAGCTCATCAATGTGATATTTATTATAGCAAAAAATAAAGGGATAAATAACAGTTAAATGTCCCATGAAAAGGAAGTGTTTGAGGTACATCTAAACAATGAGATTTTATATAGCTATTAAAATTGTTTATGTGGATTTGTAATAATAATTTTAAAATCTTATACGTTTCAATGACATAAAAAGATGCAAAATTTTCCGCTCAGAATGATCACAACAATGCAAGTTAAAACCATGCACACAGGGTTTTCTGGATCAAGATGGTAGACTAAATATGCAACACTATTTTCACTGAAATAGAATTTCTTGAAATCTTTGAACTCTCAGATTATAAAAAAAATAAAGTAGAGCAATATATGTCAAATTGGAAACATTCAGCAAGAACTTAGAAGCTTATAAACAAATCCTTTTCAAACATTATCACCAACATGGCCAAAAGCAAGTGTAGTTTTGTGTTTCCGTTACTCATGAGAACTGACAAAGCCCAGATCACCAATGCTTTTATTCATCTAAAGGAGCCAGGACTTCTGCCCCGTTCCTTAAAGGGCAGTTTCTTACATCTGAGAATATGAAAAAAAAAATCGGAATTGGTCTGGATCACCATGCTATTGCTAGATAGCAGACATGGTAAAAAAAGCAATGGAGTCAGCTAAAAGAGAGTCCCACTGCCCAACTTGAGCATCAAAAAGGGAGTTATAGTCACAGTTAACTGAAAAATTCCATATGGTCATGACCGTGTAATGGCACACAAAAGAGATTATGAAATGTACACAAAGATAGCTGCAATGCAAAACAAGAATAAATAGGACATACTGTACTTAATTTAATGATTACTAAACTGATTATTATACTATGATTTATATAATAAGTGGCAGTGTATTAGTACATATGTGAGTATTTTAAAGTGCATCTTGGTTTAAATGCATAAATATATATGTTTAAAAGTCTATGAACTCCCCAAAAATGTGAGGAAAATGGTCCCCAAAGAGATAGACCTTCAGGAAGAGCGACTGGTACCACCAAGTGGAAGGAGATCCCTGCTGGCTGTTAGTACCAATGATCATATACAATAACTAATTAAAAAGAGGGTCTAGCAGTATGCTCCAAGATGATAAACTAGCTGTGTTCCAAAGAGTGAGGGGAACTAAGTGGATCTGACTCCACATCTCTTAGAGGAGTAAAGCTCAAATGACCCTGTTAATTATAATGAGGTCCTGATGAAGCATACACAAATTTCTAATAATTTTAACCCACCAGAACAATATATTGTGATGGCAGGACAATGGAATAGATCATGCCAGCCCAGGAAAACTTAAACAATATACCATTTCTGGGAAAAAAGCCAGATTAAAAAAAAAGTTTTTAATCCATATGAAAAGTGAGAATTATAACATAACAAATACATCTTCATTGTGAGGAGGAATTTGGCCTAATGATGCTTGGATTTGGTTTGAATTCCCTTAGACCCCATATCCTAATTAATGAGATACCAACCCAAATTCAAAAATTTCTATTGGTCTGAAATGTTATTTTTTTTTCCTTTGAGTCTGTTAAGTATGACTATAAACCTAGGAAGATATAAAATAATATCTAGTAAAACTACTGCAAACTTAAGAAGGCAATCATTGGAATATTTATTTTATTATTATTTCATTATTATTATTATTATTTATTTATTTATTTTTAAACTTAACCAGCATGATAGTAAGGAAGAAAATTTTTTAGAAGAAGAAGAATCTATGATATTCATGCTTCAGTTTGGATTTTTTTAATTATAGTATATTAATAATGTTTGTGGGAGTTTCCTCAGCACCCAGAGGGGAACAAGACCAGCAGCACACCCCACAACTCTTCAAAGAAGTGATAATAACCACATAGTGCAAAAATCCACCCATCTGGGCTAGAACTATTCAGACTCTCGCCTGTACCGCCACAGTCTACTGGCAGCCAATGAACAGTGAGGAAGATGAGTGAGGGGAATTCAGGAGTTTTGTGTTCCTAGGGACTTGCAGGGCCCCCTGGGCCTTGCAGGACTTCAGTTCTTCACCAGAAACTGCCTTACCCACAGGCATGCTCTGCCACAGTCCACATGGAGTGGTGCAGACAAAAAAAAGCCTTGAGCAGTGCAATTCACCATTTTTCAGGAACTCAACCCTTGCAGGCAGCATGGCTGTTTTCCAGTCAGCCTGGGAGGAGACAGGCCCAAAGGGCAAACTCTGGAGCGGCAGACTGCCTGGCTGGGGTGGGGTGCCTGAGAGCACCTGAGGTCCTGAGGCTGGCTGCACTTTGATATTCAAAGACAAATAGCCAAAGGCAAAGGTGGGACTCATTGCCATAGTTAACTTCTCACTCCCTGGGTAAACTCCTCTGTGCCTGCCCTACACAATAGCATTACCACAGTGGCCTGGGATTCCCTCCTAATTCCCCACTGAGGTATCTAAGAGTGGACTTTGGTGAAGTGCATGAGCTTCTTTCCCCTGCACTCCCCTCAAAGGCTCAAAACAGACAGAACTTGGGAAATCCCAGGAGCCCTGACCTGGGTCTAGGCTGGCTGGGCTAGACTTGGAGCAACACTCACCAAAAAGAAACCCTACAGCCACCGTTGCAGCTACTTTCTTCCACAAGTAAAGATCAACTGACCGGAGGTCAACAGTACAATTTGTCACATTGGATATAATACCTCAGCTTTGGGGAAGGCTTGATCCCAAATCCCAGCTAACATCGCTTTCCAAGCCACTCAGCATGCTGCGAGCCGATCCAGGTAACCAGTACCGCCACGATTGGCAAGGAGAAAATCACCACACCGAGGCTATATATAACCAAGGGAACCCTACAGTGCTTACATCAACCCCCTGCCAACCTCAAATAAGAAGTAGTCTGCCAAAAATGAGAAGGAATCAGAAAAATAATTCTTACAATATGAAAAAACAGAGTTCTCCAACACATCAAAAAGACCACGCCACTCTCTAACAATAAACCCTATCCAAAATAAAATCTTTGAAATTCCAGACACAGAATTCAAAAGTTTGGTTATAAAATTGATCAATGAACTTCAGAAGAAAACGTTAACATTAAAAAAACTATTCAGGGAACAAATGAAAAGTTTTCTAAAAAGATAAGCATATTTTTTTAAAGGCTGATTTTCTGGAAATGAAAGAATTAATTAGGGAAGTACAAGATACAGTGGAGAGTTTTAACAGTAGATTAGAATAAGCAGCAGAAGAAAGAATCTCAGAACTTGAAGACAAGACTTTTGAATTAGCCCAATCAGAAAACAATAAAAAAGAAACAAAAGAATAGAACAAAATCTCCAAGAAATGTGGGAGTACGTAAAATGTACAAACTTAAGAATCATTGGTGTTCCTGAGGAAGAAGAGAAAGCAACAGTTCTGGAAAACCTATATGAAGGAACAGTGGAGGAAAACTTTCCCTGGCCTTGCCAGAGACCTAAACATCTAGATACAAGAAGCCCAAAGAACCTCCAGAAGATTCATTGCAAAAAGGTCATTGCCAAGACATATAATCATCTGAATATGTAAAGTTAATGTGAAGGAAGAATTTTAAGAGCAGTGAGACAAAATCATCAAATAACTTACAAAGATAAACCTATCAGACTAACAGCAGACTTCTCAGAAGAAACCCTACAAACCAGAAGGGATTGGGGCCTCATCTTCAATCTCCTCAAACAGAATAACTGCCAGCCAAAGATTTTGTATCCCACTAACCTAAGTGTCATAAATGAAGGAGCAATTAAGTCCTCTGCAGACAAGAAAACACTGAGAAAAACTGTCACTACTAGACCAGCTCACAAGAAATACTTCAAAGAGTTCTAAATAAATACTGAAACAAAAGGTTGAAATACACCAGTAGAAAAGTGCTGGAAATCATAAAGCTCACAGGTCTTATAGAACACCAACAGAATTGAGAAAATAAACAAACAAAGTAATCACATAACAACCAGTATGACGAGTAGAATAGAATCTTACATATCATTATTAACTCTGAATATAAATGGTCGCAATGCCCCCGCTGAAAAGTTGTAGACTGGCAGAATGGATTTTTTTTTAAAAATCTGCTTCCTTCAAGAGATCCACTTAATGCACAAAGATTCCTATAGACTCAAGGTAAAGGGGTGGAAGAAAATATTCCACATGAAAGGAAACAAAAAATGAACAGGAATAGCCATTCTTATATCAGATAAAAGAGACTTAAAATTAACAACAGTAAAAAAAGACAAAGATAGTTATTATGTAATGATAAAGGGATCAATCCAACAAGGAGACGTAAGAATTTTAAATATATATGCAAACACTGCTCAAAAAAATCCAAGAAGACTCAAACAAATGGAAAAATATTCCATGCTCATGGATAGGAAGAATCAACATTGTTAAGATATCCATCCTACCAAAGGCAATCTACAGATTCAACACAATACCCATTAAGTTACCAACATCATTCTTCTCAGACCTGGAAATGACAATACAGAAATTCATATGGAAACATAAACAACCACAAATAGCCAAACAACCCCTAGCAAAAGAAACAAAGCAGGAGGGATCACACTACCAGACTTCAAACTTTACTATAAGGCTATAGTAATCAAAACAGCCTGGTATTGGTACAAGAACAAGCATATAGACAAATGGAACAAGCTAGAGATTCCGCAAGCAAAGCCTCAATTTCTCAACCAACTCATCTTTGACAAAATCTCTAACAACAACCACTGGGGAAAGAAGAACCTATTCAGTAATGGTACTGGAAAAACTGACCACATGTAGAAGATTGAAACAGGACCCCTACCTATTACCATACTCTAAATGGATAAAAAATTAAGTCTAAATGGATCAAAGACCTAAACACAAAACCTCAAAACTATAAGAAGCTTAGAAAATGCAGGAGACACCCTTATGGAAATTGGAACTGGCAACCAATTCCCCATCAGAGCCCTAAATGCCCATACCTTAAAAAAATAAGATAGACAAGTGGGACCTCATCAAACTAATGAGCTTTTTGCAAAGCAAAAGAAACCAAAAAGAGAGCAGGGAGACCACCCACAGAATGAGAAAAAATATTTTTCAACTGTATATCTGACAAAGGCCTAACATCTAGGATCTACAAGGAACTCAAATGCACCGAAAGGAAAAAAACAAACAGCCCCATTGAAAAGTGGGCAAAAGACATGAATAGACACTTCTCAAAAGAAGATATACAGGCAGCCAACAGACACAAGAAAAAGTGCTCAGCCTCACTCATCATCAGAGAAGTGCAAATCAAAACCATATTGAGATACTACCTAACCCCAGGAAGAATGGCCATCATTAATAAAACAAATAACAACAGATGCTGGTGAGGATGTGGAGAAAAAGGAACACTTCTACACTGCTGGTGGGAATGCAAATTAGAGAAACCTCTGAAAGACAGTG
>CAUYQG010055934.1:0-24315 GCA_963574415.1 Tarsius wallacei | reverse complement strand
AGCGGCCACTGCACTCCAGTCTGGGCGACAGAGTGAGACTCCAACTCAAAAAAAAATAAATAAATAAAAAATAAAAAATCATTTCATGAATTGAAGTTGGGAGATAAGACATTTGTAAATTCACTGTACTTTACTTGGCAACGATTAGTTAAAATTAACCTCCCTTTTGTGTCAGACTCATTCACTTGGATTTGAAAACTCACCATAATCTAAGTCTCCATTACAGCTTCAACTTTGTCATTGCTATTATGGTATTGTACATGTGGCATATCTGGCCAGTAGATTTTCTTGTTGCTGCCTGGAAATGTCCAGCATATTTCTGGGCTCCTTCCTTGCCTCTTGTTACTGGAGCACAGTTTATCCTCCTCAATGGCCTCACCTTCCCTATTAAATCTTTCTCGACTGCTTCACTTACCGTCACGTGATCATCCATCATAATGTAGTAAGTATGTGTACAGACTTGATTCAGACTGCCTGGGTTTGAGTCACCGAATGTGTAACCTTGGGAAGGTTGCTCAGTTACCCTGTGCCTCAGTTTCCCCTTGTGTAAAATGAGGATATTAAGAGAATGTATCTCATGGAAGTATCGCGTAGAGTAAATTATTTACTAAATGAACTGTACTTAATATAATGCTTGGCATATAGTAAGTGCTGTATACTTCATTTTTTTGTTCGTTTTTTATTGTTAAACTTATATTTTTTGTCTCATATAATGTGTTGTCTCATATTATTTTCTCATCATAACATGCATGTTATTATTGCAGATTCCTGTCTTACATTTGTCTTTGTTTCACATATAGTATCTAGCCTAGTGGAGGCTGGTTACTAAGTACTTTTCAACTGAGTGGTTGATAGAAATTAAGCCTGAGAAAGACACTAACAATAGCTTGGATGTGGGATGAAATATGTTGGGGTGGGAAAAGCACACTGGATCTGAAGTCAAAAGGCTTTTACTAGTTACATTCCTAGCTCTGCTGGTCACTAGCTGCAGATGCTAAGCAAAGTTACTGGTTCTCTTTTCGAGGCTGTTTCTTTGTTTATAAAGTATACAGTTGGTCAGATAGAGAGATCCCATACCCAATGTATTCACCATATTACCAGAATTACACATATGATTGCCAAACCTCTAGGGATTGTTTCAAAATTATTGGGGGAAGGGAAGGAGATCAAGCACATATCTAAGATTTGTTCTAGCTTTTTTTCCCTAAAATTTATAGAAAACTCTTCATAGGATTTAGAAGAATTATTAATAGTGGAATTATTCATGGCAATAAACCAGTAATTAGATAATCAGGTTGTGGATAAACAATTCTGAGATTTTTCTCTCTCCTATTAGCAATTAAAGGCAGTTTCTTTGCTGGATAAATACAACCTGCTTACATTTTGCATGACTTTGTTATTAAATGTGAATTGTTTGAAGGCTTAAAAAATGATTAAAGGAGATTTGATGGTTACACCTTACTAAGTGGTTATCTTGATATGCGATAATCCCTCAATATGAAATAAGTAGCATACAACTAAAGTTATCTCAATAATCACCTGTCTCTCAAACATCACTAATGGTAGCATGAAGAAATAAGTTAAAAATCAAACAAGGTAAATCAAGAGAGAATAATAGAGTTGGTTGATGAAAGTTTGTTATGTGCACATTTATGTTATCTTTTTTGTATCCTTTTGAGAGCAGGGACCATCATTTTCTGTAATTCTCCCTAGGAAATGCATTGTACACACTGGACAATTAATTTTCCTGACCTTTTGAGGAGAACAGAATGTATGGAACCTGAATACCCCGAAGGCAATGGAATCTGGAGTCTGTTTCTAAGAGGAGAGCTGCTCTCTGAGTTGGTGTGGGTTTTCTTTCCCTCTTTTACAGGGAATGAATTCCACACCTAACGAATAGTTTCAAGGAAAGTTGTTAATCAGGTACTCCAGTGACCACCCTGGATTCTTCTTTTATTACACAGGAACCTGAGGGTATGAGAAAGCAACATAGTTGCATTTGATAAAAGGAAATACCTTTTTCCTCTCCCCACCTACCATGTAATCCCCTGGAATTTAGTTGATGCAGGAAATTATTGCAGCGAATAATGTGTTTAAAAAAGTGAAGTTGTATGAGCAAGAATAACACTTGACTCTGTAATAATTATGTTAAAAGTCATAAAGCATATTCATCATCATTTTACATGGCTAGAGTTTTCACCTAAGGGGGTTAAAAGTGATTTTTCTTTAATTCTCATCAACCTCCCAATGTGAGGTACATTATTATCAACATTATATTTTGTTCTTTTCCAAATTATCAAATATTACTCTGTTGTAAAATAGGAAATTAGGCCAAAATCAAATGAGGTAAACATGGTAGACGGGCAAGAATGAACTGTTAATGTAACTGAATTTTATTCAAATTAGCAAATGTTTTTCTTCAATCTCTATGTATTCGAAAGCCATACCCTAATTAAAAGAGAGAAAAGGATTTTAAAACAATAGAGTTCCGACATCTCTTTAATTTCTAAATAAGTAGTCTGAGTTGAAAAACATTATTCAAGTGTAAGGGGACATGTTTTGATATTCAAATGTAGTGGTACATGTTTTCCAAATAAATGTTATACTCCCCACCGTCAGTATAGTATTCTATTACAAGACACTTATTTTGGTTGTATTTTTATATGATGATTCAGTTTTAGGTTTTTTAAGTATATCTTTTATTCTCAATTCTCAAGCATATGTTGTTCTAATATCTTGGATTTATTGCTATACTCTTTTTATATTGTATTGTATTTCAAAGAAGTGACTCTTAAAATGTGTTGTCCAGTGATCAAAAAAAAAAAAAAAAGTGTTCTGTGGTCAAATGTTTTGGGACATTATGAAAGTCATATCCTCTGTGTCACCACAGTGCACAATTTTGTATTACTCTCCAAGGCATACTACAATAAAAAAAAATCTGTTTAACCTTTTACAATTTGTTTCTTAAAGTTATTTGACTATACGGGTCCCCTTTCTTTCTCCACTTTTTTTGTTTATTCCAGTTAATCCAAATAGCAAGAGCAGTATTTACTTGTTCCAAATAATAATTGCTTTTCATTATTTCCGGATGAGATTTTCTTAAAGTAAAAACTATTTGGACATAGGGGATTGAGGTATATTACTATTTTACTTGTGCCAGTATTGTCAGGTGTAGGACTTTTATAGTATACTGGCCTAATCTGTTTTTCTCAACCCACCTTTGAAGATGAACTTGGCAATCTGTTGTTACTTCGAGGAACAGAGAAACTTAGATTTCTTTTATAACAATATCGATAAGTTAGCACCAGTATTTGCTTTAGGTATTTGTTTATATGTATGTGTGTGTTGTGTTTGTGTGCACATGTGCACGTGCACACACAAAGCCACTCAACTACCATTTTAAACACTTTTTAGCATTTTATAGCTTAACTCTGTCTTTCCTGTCTCTTGTCATTGAAGCACCAGACGTTCTTTGCAGAACTCCTGCTGTGCACAGAATTCTTGAGTAACACAATGAGGTGTGCATCCTCTAAGCTGGTGTAAACTTGTAGCAGTTTTTCTCACTCTGCAGAGAGAGTGTTGAAGCCAAAAGCTTTTTATGTTCAATTTGTAGATAGCTGGTGGACTTTGAAATCACTTCAAAGCTAATTTGTTTAGTTATTTTTACCAAAGCCAATCTTTCCAGCACTGGATAATAAAATAACTTAGATATGAGGATTAGACACAGGAATAAAAATGAACAGTATAAAGAATATCCAGGTGCTTTTCTCTTTTTTTCTTTTTCTTTCTTTCTTTTTTTTTTTTTTCAGTTGGGGTCTCACTCTATCGCCCAGGAGGCTGGAGTGCACTGGCATGATCACAACAATCACAGCTCATGACAACCTCGAATTCATGGGCTCAGGAGATCCTTCCACCTCCACATCCCAGGTAGCTGGGATTACAGGCACGTGCCACCACACCCGGCTATTTTTTTTGAGTTTTTTTTTCAGAGATAGGGTTTTGATGTGTTGTTAGGCAGGTCTTGAACTCCTGGGCTCAAGGGATCCACTCGCCTCAGCCTTCCAAAGTGCTGGGATTACAAGCATGAATCCCTGTGCCGGGCTTGATTGGTGCTTTGTATCAGGACATTTAATATTAAAATTATTGTCCTGTCTCTTAGTTCTCTCAGTTTGTTGCTCAGACCATCAATTTGTATTTATTTATATTAAACACTGGCGAAAAGTTACCAAAGATAATGGAAACATAAAATTAGATTATGACTGAAAACTCTTTCAAAGTTTGACATTAATGAATTGAATATTTAAGTGAATTCAAATTTTACATGAATTTAGATGAAAAAATTCACTTGAAATTATACCCAATATTTTCCAGCACATTTGCATTTTATTTAATGTTTAAAAATAATCCATTTTGTAATAGTTCGGGTTCCCTCTGCCTAAAGAAGCAGAGTACCCTAACCTTGTCTTTCCCTTCTCTGTCCTGTTTTGTTTTGCTTTTCCCCTCTTAGGCTCAAATATCACATATGCATCATCCTGTATTTTTTACTTATTTATTATGTTGTCTGTCACTCCCAGCTAAAATGGAAGCTTTGGGAAGGTAAAGAGTAGTAGCCAATGTACAAAAAATATTGTTTGAATGAATATTAAGGATTTGCAGCAGACTACCAGAATTTAAATCCTAGTCTAGTGCTTACTGTGTGACTTGGAGCATGTTACTTAACTTTTCTGTCTCAGTATCCTCTTCTTCAAGATGGGGATAATTAGAGTATCAGTGTCACAGAGTCTTGGAAGGGTTAAGTGATGTAATGCATCTGCTACAGAATTCAGTTAAAAATAACTGTGATTCAAAAGTCTAATAACTCTTGAGCTGGTTGAGGAAAAATAACCAAAAGTTTATGTTAACATACAATCGGTTGTCATTATTTTCTGGGTTATTTTTGTTGTTATTGTTGTTGTTCTCCTCTTTCCCCCATTCTCCCTACCACTAGTGTTGTAGAAAATGGGAAGGCTAACTGTTCAGAGACACCTTACTACTGCTCGCTTTTTCCTTCTTTCTTCCTATTGTTTTCATGGAATTCTCCATCTTTCCAGTCCTGTTGAAATCTCACTGGGCTTTGCTACAAACTGGGCACTGCTTTACTTCCCCTCAGCAGAGACTGTGCCATTCAGGGTGTGCCACCAGCCTGCTTGGGGGAATAAAGCCCCTTCCCTTGTGTTGCAGCGTGATACCACGTGATAGACACCATCCTATACGCAGATGTTTTTACTTACATTTTAGCTTGATTGGTGCAAAAGCCTCCAGCCTAGGGAATTTAAAATGTGCAGGTTTGACTAAATCTGGCATATAATAGAAATTGTTCAATTTTTATATTATGATTAGTAATTGACTAACAAAATCCCTTCCATAAATTGTACATTCTTTGAGGTCTTGGGCCTATTCATCTCCATTCACCACGGAGTAGTATTCACATGTGATGGGCATTCAAAATTCATAGACTGGACCAGGATCGGTGACTCAGCCTGTAATCCCAGCACTTTGAAAGGCTGAGGCGAGTGGATTGCCTGAGCCTGCGGGTTCGAGACTCACCTGGGCAACTGGGCAAAACCTCATCTCTACAATAAATCAAAAATTAGCCAGGCGTGGTAGCACGAGCCTGTAGTTCCAGCTACTTGGAAGGCTGAGGCGGAAGGATCGCCAGAGCCCAGCAGGTCGAGGCTGCGGTGACTGGAAGCATGCCACTGCACTCCAGCCTGGGCGGCAGAGTGAGACTCCAACTCAAAAAAAAGAAAAATTCATAGACTGAAGGAAAAGGACAGATTGAACCTCCCTTCGTGGTAAATAAGCTACAGAGGACTATTGAAGCTTTATCTTTTTAAAGAAATTTTTTATTTTATTTTAAAGATGTGAGGTGCAATTCGGAATTAGATATGCAAATAGTCATCGTACAGAAAAAGTCTGGGGGCCTCCCTTTGGTCCTCACTTCGCCTGGTTTGAGATCGGCCACCCTTTTTGATGTCAGGTGCCACTCCTTTCCCTAGTAGTGACCCGCTACTGCTAATCCCTTTCTTATAGTATTATAATAAATGTTCAGAGTCCACTTATGAGTGAGTACCTGTGGTACTCAATTCTTTGTTTCTGTGATAGATCTCTGAGTATGATCGACTCTAAATCCATCCAGGTTGCTGCGCAGTCCACAATTTTGTTCTTCTTTGTGACTGCATGACATTCCATCGTGTATATGTACCACATTTTAAAAATCCAGTCCAGTTTCGATGGGCAGCACAGTTGGTTCCATGTTTTTGCGTTGTGAATAGTGCTGCAACAAACATGTGTGTGCAGGTATCTTTTTTGTATAGTGATTTAAGTTCCTCTGGGAGGTATATTCCCAGAAGGAGGATTACTGAGTCCAATGGAAGATCAATTTCTAGTTCTTTTAGGAATCACCACACTGTTTTTCATAAAGGTTGAACGAGTTTGCAATCCTACCAACAGTGTAGATGAAACTTTATCTTTTAAATATTTTTGCATTCGTTCCTTCTTGAGAGTGTTTAAGTTTAAAAAGAAGACCAATCAGTAAGCTTGTTTCAGCAATATCTCCAAGCTCCTCCACATAGGTGACTTTTTGTGCCAATTTCCTCACTGTGATATGGAATATTTATTCTATTAATGAAAACCTGAAGAAAGTACTGACCTACAACAACCTTTTTTATCACTTGGTCAGTTTTTCCTAATTTTTTTTTACCCATTTGTGTGTGTGTGAGAGAAATTTTGTTTGTTTAATTTGCAGATAAAATATTATTACTACAGAATTACCACAAAATTAAAGCTGCTAAAATGGTCAGAAACCACTGAGACCGACAGTTTATTCTCATCATTTTTGTGTCCTTACGTGGGTTTCTAAGGGACAGCTCACATCATTTAGTGTGCTTCCACAATTTGTTGCCATTCTAGAGTATGTAGTTTTGTGACATTTTTATTAGGCTTTTGTGTTTGGTCACTGTATTAAACCCAGCAATTTATTCCTTTTCAGTTAAATTGTCTTCCCTGTACAAGGGGTGGAGAAGAATTCACAGTGTCTGCACATAAAAGGCCATTATCTTATCTTAGCAAGTCCAGCCATACAGAGAGACAGTGAGTCATAACAGCTCAGCTGGGAAATACAGAACTGTATCATAGAGGGCAAGATAGTGGGTTTGAGGCAATGCTGAGGCCCATGACATCAGAAAGTCGTTAGTGCATCAGCTGCAGCGTGGTTAGCAACCCTTTGCTGAGCCTGACCTCACAGACAGACTGAAGTTTGGTTGACAGACCAAAGTTTGCTTCCAGGGAGTATGCTCTGCGTATGAGCTTAATTTACTTGGTAACTTGTAGAAACTACTCAGGAGACCCCCCCCCTTTTTTTTCCTTTCCTCAAATCAAGGTACTTTTTTTTTTAAAAGTGGGATAAACACACTGACTGGGATACTTCATGTGTATTGCTGGGATCAGGGTGTAGAACAAATATGTAGAAACTTTTGTGCTTTGCTCTGAATACAGCCTTCATTCCATGAAGGGAAATCGTTTCACATTGGAGGAAGAGGCGATGATGAGGATGGAGGTGATGAAGTCATTGTATATCTCCCATAAAATGAGTATAATTTCCAGAAGCTCTTCTAATTGCTTTACTCATACTAATAGTTATTCATTTAACTTTCAACAATATGAAAGAGAACCAAATTATAGATGAGAAAACTGAGACCCGAGGAGATGATTTCATGTTCCCAAGTGGCAGGGTGGCCTTTGAATACACTGCAGTGCTGTTTACCAAGTATATTAACCAATCTGGGGACAGTGCATAATGAGCATAGATATCTGTTTTAAACCCTCACCTTGCTTTATGGGTAGTTAGCTGTGCATAGGTGCTTGTAGGGAGCTTGCTATCCTCTCTCCCCACCCCATCTCATAACTTATACAAACTTGGTGTTTGTTGTTCACCTTTGACTCCTTTCTTCCACCTTGCCCCCACTGTCAACTACTGTTGATTCTTCCTCCAAAGTGGATCCAGTTATTTTCTCCTTTCCCTCTAATTTACTTCCTAACTGGGATCCCTCCTCTAGGATTTCTTCATGTACACCATCCTCTGCCTAGCGACCAGTGGTATCATCTTAAAGTACAGCTAGGATCAAGTCCCTTGCCCAGCCGAAGATCATTTTGTATGCTGGTGCAGCTGTTTAGATTTAACAAAACATTTTCCCTTACATGACTCTCAAAAGAACTCTGATAAATACATTTCACCACCTCAATTTTATAGATGCAGTAACTGATTAACGTGATTAACTGAATTACTAGCTCCCCTTTAGAGGGCTAGTCAATAATAGAACAGTTCTTTTTCTCGAAATCTTTATGAGCACTCCGTTTCTGTAGTCTAAACTCCTGCCTTTTCTTTGAAGTTCCCTAAGTGGCCTCAAGTTATTGTTTTTATTTCCTGTTTTTTTTTTTTTCTCACAATAGCGTGTACTTGAGAAGTTACAAACTGAAGTTAGTTACCCTTGAGCATATGGACATACTTCTGATATTCCTCTGCCTTCTTCACCAGTCACACTTGTATTCGCTGCCCAGTACTGAGATCATGCCTCCTCCACCACTCAAGCTACTTGATTTAACCCAGGAAAGTGTGACTTCATGTGCTCAATTAATGCCTCAGGCAAGCAGTGCTCTCTTTTAGGAGATCTTTCACATGAGGGAGACTATAGCACAGACTCCGGCTTGCCTGGAGTGTTTCTTCCTTCTCCTTCACTGCCTCACAGAATAATAGCCACCTGACACGGTGCTTTATATCTTAAATGAATGTTCTAACAAGGGTCGTATTTTATTTATTTCGTTATCAGCTTAGGTCTTGGCCTTTCGTTGGAACTTCTTTGCTGGCTAAATGACTCTAAGACTGTACATAATAAACTGAGATGTGTCTCTCTTTTCATGAGGCTTATTTAGAGGGCTTAATCTGAACCTGCCCCCTCTGCTGCTGTGCCTGGTAACATCTTTCCTATGGCTTTGTTAATTTTGTGTAACAATCATTTTGCATCATAGTGAGTATATCTGTATCTCTTTTCTGCTAGAATTCAAGCTCTCTTCTTCATTTTTATGCTTCCCACGGCACTTAATATAAGGCAAAGCACATAGGATAGACGGGATAAATGCTTGTTGCATACATTTAATAAGGCTTTTTTCTCTTTTTAACTTTCTTTAAAATTATTTATTTATATTTAAATTTTAGAAGGGTTTTGCATTTTTTTCTTTCAAGTCAAATTTATATTTCTGAAACAGCGTTTATGTGTGCAAACTGATAACTTGATACATTTTTAAGGTAAACAGCCGTGGCTGTTACTGTATTTTGTCATATTTATTATGAAATGTATTATTGTAATTTATTTTGGAGCTTCAAAAGATGCTGTGTGAACCAGCATACTGTAGTACAGAAAGCCAAGATTTTGTGGGCAGAAGACCGAATGGGGTTCCGGTTCTGGTCTCAGCAGTATGTCAGTGGGAAGCATTCTGCAGGCCTTGTTTCCTTACCTGTTATGTGAAGACAAAATACTACTCATCTTACTGGCTTATTGTGAAGATTGAATGAGCTTGTGGTGTGAATTAAGTGCTTACACTTAGTAACTTCTCTGTAAATATTCTCTGTGATGTTATTAGAAACATAAACACTTTACTGAGTTCATATGCTTTCCACATGTGCTTGAAAGTGAGTATATTTCCCTCTAATTTCTCAAATGCCAGGGTGATGAGCTATACCCAGGATAATTTTTTTGTGTCACCCTATGAGGACGCCTATGGATAAAGCCCTTTGAAATTAAGGTGTTTTTCTCGTTATCAGCTTAGGTCTTGGCCTTTCGTTGGAACTTCTTTGTTGGCTAAATGACTCTAAGACTGTACATAATAAACTGAGATGTGTCTCTCTTTTCATGAGGCTTATTTAGAAGGCTTAATCTGAGCCTGCCCCCTCTGCTGCTATGCCTGGCAACATCTTTCCTATGGCCTTGTTAATTTTGTGTAACAATCGTTTTGTATCATAGTGAGTATATCTGTATCTCTTTTTTAATTTAATAACAGCCCATAAAATATTTAAGTATGCTAAATAGGTGGTTATGGTTAATGGATTAGTTATATGCTGTTAGTTGCAAATAACTCTGATACCTCTCCAAATCTGGCTTTAATAACAAGGGAATGTATTGTCTCACAGAGCAAGAAGTTCAGAGATAGGTCGAGCTGTAGCTTTTAATTTCTTTCTATCCCTTCATTTCTTCAGACTCAATGTCAACTTGCCTAAACGCTTTTCTCTTGTTCTCAAAATGGCCATCTCTGTGTAAACCAGGGCTTCGTGCTTCCTGGTTCATAACCCATGGGAGAGTGAAAAACGGGAGGAAAGAAAAGAAGAGAAAAAGAGAAGACAAAGGGGATGATAGGAGATATTTTTCCTCAAGGTAGAATTTAAGTCTTTTCCTTCATTCAGGTTGAACCAACATATGTGAAGTGAAGTATAGGGATGCTAGGAGAATGCCTGATTGATTTAAATTAGTTGAGATACCTGTCTTGACTTTTCATGATTGGTCAGCTCAGATTCTATTGGGAAAGTAAAAGGTTGGTGTGCTGATGGATGTGGGAAAGTAACCAACAATGTCCACTACAGTTAAGAACTTATAAATTTTAATTTTTCATCTGATTTTTTACCACAGGGATTTGGATCAGTTTTCTATTATAGTGTCTTTAATATTTGTGAGTAAAATCGAACCTCTTGGCATACTTTCATCATTGGTTTTCATCCATTTACTGTAATTGAATAACTATGAGGACATTGTCATTTCTTAAACAAAAAAGATAAATGTTTGTTTGAAATTGAGGATACATTCTGTTATTCTGAATAGTTTCTCTTGTTGTTGATCATGTTTTATTAATTAAAAAAGTAAGCCAGGCTCAGTGGCTTATGGCTGTAATCCTAGGACTTTGGGAAGACAAGGCGAAGGGATTGCCTGAGCCTAGGAGTTCGAGACCAGCCAGATGACATAGCGAGACTTCATCTCTACAATAAATCCAAAAATTAACTGGGTGTTGTGGTGCACACTGTAATCCAAGCTACTTGAAAGGCAGAGGCAGAAGGATTGCCTGAGCCTAGCAGCTCGAATCTATGATAGCCATAATCCTGCCACAGCACTCCAACCAGGATGACCAAAAGAAAGAAAATACCTTTTAGAATTATGATTTCTAAGATGATTAAAAATGATTCTAGTTTTATCATGTAGGGATAACAAAACCCATTTTTCAGTTTTTTTTTTTTAACGGAAAGATCTATGTGTGATGCAGTGTCAGCAAACCCAGCTTGCTTTGCATACTTGTTATTTTTGTTGTCGCTGTAATTTTTTGGTCAACATTTCTTAATTTTATCTTTGTCTCATCTATACTCTAATCTTTATTTCCAAATTTTTACACTATGAAGTCACCTGGCTGCCTTATGGCCTTATCCAAGGAAAAATGAATGAAGGTTTTCTTTTTTTTTTTTAACATAACAGTTTACAGTTTATAAACTGTATGTTCACATAGTCTTATATGGCCCTCACAGAAACCCTGTGATACACATATTATTGGTGCTGTTTTACAGATTTATTTATCTGATTTCTTCTTTAACATGTTAGCTTCATGAGGACTTTGCCTGTTTTGTTCACTGATATATCTTCAGTACCCCAAATAGTACATCACACAGGATTGACTGGTAGATGCTCAGTCAGTGGCTGTGCAGGAAGAGAAGGAAGGAGTTAGTATGACCTTCAGGGAGTAAAGGACTCTCTTAATTTGTGACACTGTCCTTCAGATATAAAACCACCTTCTGAGTGGGCCTCTGAGACCTGCGTATCCTGCCTCTCTCTGTACAACTTCATCATGCTTTCTTCACTCTCCAGTCTCTCTAGGTGCCTTAGCTGCACAAGAATATGCAGTCCCCAAGGAATGCCTTTCTCTTTACCTGCACAGAGTCTTTGTGCATGCAGACTCTTTAGGCCATAACTGCAGAACTTTCTCTACCTGCTCACCCCCCATTTGCCTACCTACACCTGGTCATTGTTCTGTGTTCTTGCTTTACCCTATTTAAATCGTTCATATTTCAGTCCAAACATTACTTTCTCTGGGAAGCCTTACCTAATCTTTCAGGTTAAATCATGTTTCCTTTATACATCCCCACGGTATAAGGATACTTTCCTTAACAGTTTTAAAATAGAGTTGACCCTTTGTATTCCTGGATTCTGCATTTGTGGATTCAAACAACTGCAGATCAAAAAAATTTGAAAAACAAAATTAAAAATGAAACTAACAACAGAAAAAATTACAAATAAACAATATAGTATAAAAACTATTTACATAGGATTTATGTTCTGTTAGGTATTATAAGTAATCTAAAGATGATTTAAAGTATGTAGGAAACTGTGTGTTGGTTCTATAAAAATACTACACCACTTGAAAGGTCTTGAACATCTACGGATTTGGTATCCACAGGAATTCCTGGAACCAGTTCCCCACAGATACCAAGGGACGACTGCGCATGTATATTTTAGTGTGATTATTTATGAGTGTGTTCTTTACTACAGCTTGAAAACAGGAGTAGATATTTACTTATCATTGTTTTCCTAATGCCTGGCCAGTGCCTAGCATATGCTAGTGGCTCAGAAAATATGTGTTGTCAGTTTACCTTCATGTTTTTTTTGTGTTTTGTTTTTTTTTTACTAACTAAATTGCATTCATGGTTTGAGGAAGAGAGGTTAGTGTTTGTATCAGTCCCTTATTTTTTTCACATGTCTTTTCTTATATTAGTCTAAATACTGGAAAATTATAAAATCTGCAGGGATAGCTATTGTGTTCCTGGCTCAAATTCTTATTCTCCTTTCCTTCCTGCTTCCCTTTCTCTCTCCCTCCTCCCCTCCTCCCTTTCCCTCCTTTCTCCTCTCCATAAGGGTCTCATTCTGTTGCCCAGGCTAGAGTACAGTGGCACACTCACAGCTCACAGCAATCTTGACCTCCTGGGCTCAGGCAGTCCTCTTGCCTTAGCCTCCTAAGTAGCGGGACTACGGGCACACACTACCATGCTTGGCTAATTTTTTGCATTTTTGTAGAATTGAGGTCTCATTATGTTGCCCAGGCTGGTCTTGAACTCCTGGGCTCAAGTGGTCCTCCAGGTTTCCCGAAGTGCTGGGATTATAGGCCTGAGCCAAAGTGTTTGGCCTTCCATTTTCTTTTCTTATTTTGGGGCTTAGCTTAGAATTTACCTTCACTGGCCTTTACTCATTCAAGGTTAGATTGAGTGTCCCATCTGTGTGACCTAGCATTCTGTTAATGTGGTCATCATTCATCTGTTTTTCTAATTTGACTCTCCAGTGAACTCTTAAAAGTGGAGACTGAATCTAATCTAAAGTGTTGCCTGTTACTCAACAAAGTGCCTGGCATAGTAGGCACCAGAGACGTTTTTTCCTAAATGAATGAATTAACTAATGCATGTCTTGCAGTGGTGTGACATTCCTCAATTATTTAGATCATTCCTGGAAAAGTATTCAGTTTTCACTTATAGTTGTACAAAGACTGTTCAAGAAAATCTACTTTTTGGTGATCTTATAATTGGGGTGAAGATTGGATACTGCGTACAATTGCTTGGCCAAGGAGAAATGGAGGCTGAAATCTAGCCTGTTCTTTGATCATTAGGCTAAGTTTGCCCCTAGGAGACCTCCTATAAAATCTTTTTACAGCAATACTGTGTGTAATAGTATATAATAGTATGTTAACATTTTCTACTTAAATTTCTATTTAAATCTCCCTCAGCTTTGAAAATCTCTACTTTTGTCTATATTTTAAGTTATGTAGCATATTGATACAGTAATATGAATTTATAAATCTATAAATAAGTTATAATGGGAACTTATGCTCAAATAGTTTTACTGATGCAGTAATATATGACCAGAAAGTAACGGGGAACTTTGATTTGTTTTATAATCCCAGTGTCATGGTTGTTTCCAAAAATAATTTGCAGCCTCCTCTTGATACCATTTTCAGATGCCTTAAGAAGGTGATGGTTGAGCTCAGTAAAGCATCCTGGAGGTCCCAGGCCCCACTGTGTATGTGTGTGTGTGCATATGTGTGCATGTGTGAGTCGTATGTGTATCCATTGTTCCTATACATGTGCTGAAGAGGAGAATGAGGAGAATGGATGGGCTATGGCTGAGATTTGTCTTCAAGCTGGGTCCAAGTTCATCTCAAAGCAGTCATTTTAGGGAAAGCAGATATACTTATTTCAAGATTCATTAGCCAATACCCCTTCCAAATGAGTAGTTTATGATGAATCTTCCTTCCCCTATCCATTGACATACTCTGAATCTTTAGATATAAAACAACTAATTCATTTCTTCTCTGCCTCTGAGATATAACAACTGAATTGTAGGCTTCCAGTCACAAAATGGACACATACTTGAAGTCAGAATATCTTGACTGGTATCATGGTGCAGTCATTTCCTAAATGTGTGACTTTAGGAAAAATAATTAATCATTCTGAGCTTCAGTTTTTTCTTCTGTTAAATGAAAATATGTCAATGTATTCATAGAATTGTTATGCTCTTTGGGAGGCTGAGGCAAGAGGATTGCTTGGGGCCAGAAGTTTGAGACCAACCTGGGCGATTAAAAGAGACCTGTTTCAAATAAAAAATAAAAAAAATTTAAAATTTAAAAAAGTAAAGAAAGAAATGGGAAACATAATGAGGATACTACTAAGTAGAGAACATTTTTATACTCTTGAATTTTGAGTTGCAGAAGACTTTTAAAAAAAATTAGCAGTAATAAAATCACAGCTATTTGTGTGAGGTCTGTTGCGATGGTTACTTTTTTAAAGTTTACTTTTGAACTGGTCAAAATAAGATTATTGGTTAGATAAGTGGCTAAGGGACTTATCTGTTTTTTGAGGAGTGACAGACTCCTAGCTTTCTTTTTTTTTTTTTTTTTAAAGTGGAGTGTTGATTCCTCCTCTCTGAGCAGCAATATTATGTGAATGAGTAATGATGCAATGATAGTGCTTCCATCAGTGGCCTGAGTAATTTTGAGTCATGTGGATGCCACAGGACCCTAGAGTAAAAATCAGTTCTGAGAAGGCAACAGAGATTCCACATGTGTGTTTCTGTAGTTTCCAAAAGCATGAGAGAGAAAAAATATCCATATAGAATCCATATACAGAGAATGTCTTTGGTTGAAATGGTTAAAAGGTTATGGTCATTGACCGAGAAAAAGTTTGCATGTTAGCATTAGTAGATTAAGGAAAGATATCCATTCAAAGCCATTCTTAAGGCTCTGAGATACCAGACTAAGGAATTTATTCAGACTGTGATAGGCAGGGGTGATCTGATTAAGATAATGCTCTGGGAAGATTATGACTGTGAATTGAAATAAAGATACTTGAAACTAGAGATCAGTTACAAAAATAATACTGTTGTCTAAAGCCATAATTCCAGGTGAAACTGTTAGGAAAAGGGAAGAGAGGACATTTAAAGAGATATTTGCAATGAAATTATATAGCTGTTGTTTAGTATGATGATTTCAGGTAGCGAACAAGATTTTTAAAATTTAAACAAAGCATATTTAAACAGAAGAGAAAGCTGTATTCCTGACACTGTTTTCCCTGTTCTATTGTTTGACTATATGTGTGTGTATGTGTGTGTGTGTGTGTGTGTGTGTGTGTGTGTGTGTATACATATATATGTTAATGTGGCCTTTATTTTTTATATTAGAATAAAAGGATAATATACTTCCTGTGTTTAGAAAGGACCTTAGAAACTTAGGTGAAGTTACACATGTCAGGTGTGTTACGTTACTTGTCCAAGGTTGCCCAGCCCATGGAGGGGGAACCTTCGCTGTGGCTAAGAGGTTAGGCTTCCGGTGTAAAAGTCCTCCTAAGACCTTATGCTGCCTGATCTATACTAGTTTCAGGGACATTAATCCTTTTCTCTGATTTTCTTATCATTTCATGGTGTTTGCCTTTGTTGTTATTTAAAGATACCTCCCTGAAACTCACAGAACTGTATATCATGCTTATAATTTTTCTTTTTTTTTGTCTTTAGAAAGTGTCCATATGTTAAAGGTGTTATGTCAGGTGAATATAAAAATGCCTTAGCCTCCAGTTTCATACACTGAGGTTTTTCTCCATACACTTTCCAGTTATACTTAGATTGTGTGTGTGTGTGTGTGTGTGTGTGTGTGTGTTTGTGTATGTTTTATTTTAGTTTTTGCTAATAGTTTTTGCTCTAAGAAAAGAGGGAAGGAAATTCATATTTTGTTTGCCTGACACTGTTGTAAGAATCTGCATATGGATTTTTAATGTAAAATTCTCTTTAAAAGGAGCTATTGTATGTCTTAGTTGATGGATGAGAAAACTGAAAAGGGATTAGTCTAGTTAATGAAAGGTAGAAAGCCATGAAAGGTTGGGATTCATGTCTTCTTGGGTCCATAAGACAAACCATCTTGAATACTGAAAAGTGACCTCAGCAGTAATGGCAAACTGAAAGGCATTCAGAGAAAAATAAGGAGGGTATTAAAAGGTCTGAATAGTATATCATATGAGAGTTGGTTGAAGAAGTTTGCAGTGTTTAAGAAAACAGTAACAGAGATGCTATGTAGTCAGAAATCTAAAAACACCTGAGGCATTAACTTTCAAAGAAGAATCAAAGGCTAGATAGCTCAAAAAGATCAAAGTAATTTGATACTGGAAGTGACTTTTTCTCATAAGACGTGCATGTAGAGGGTTTGAGGCCAACTATCTGGCATTACTCCATCTGGCGTTGGAAAATTGCACAAGAACATTGTCGTGAATATTTTTAATTTTAATATTTCTGCCACTGAGTTCTATTTAATAAGGAATCGAATATAAAATAACCATATATAATATAGATTAACTGAAATTTCTTTGCTTAAAGCAAAGATGATAAAGAGCCCTGTACTCTTAAAAACTTTTCCAGTCCCCTCTCTGAACACTGTGAGTGAATAATCTTAATTTGAAAACTTCTGTGGTAAAAGATTTTCAATTTCCATTCCTGTAAAAAGATGCTAATTTAACTTTAATTTGAACAAGGTCAGTTTGTGCAATCAACGCTTGATTTGCCCATGACTTTTGGGGAGAATTCCCACTCAGGACTATACCTGAGCAGAAGATCATCACGCCATATCATTAGTCAGTGAATCCAACTCAACTCCTTTGTTGTCAGTTCAATTAAGTCGCTGCCTCATTCCCCTGGAAAGTTATTTGGGATGCCTGAGAAGCTATTTAACCCAGTAAGCTGAAGTAAAGCAAAGTGAACATGTATATTGTTTCCAGGATTTTAAGGAGGTATTTTCAGAGACCATTTTTGTGCATAATTATCTATTTATTAAATATCAAAATCTGTGTTCACTTAGGAAGGCATACTCATAAGGAAATCTACTTAAACTTATAAGCCTGATTTCTTAACAGACCACTTTCAAAAAAGAAAAAACAAAAGCAAGACAGGAAGAAAGGAAGGACAGATATTAAACAAAGTGTTACCAGACTTACATGCTTAAATTGTTCTTTGACACAAATGGTCTAGAGGAGACTTTTTGCACTTTATCTGTTCAGTACAAGTAAATGTTCGGGAAGTAGAAGTATGTTCAGAGAAGTTGTCTATCAATAGTTCACTGACCTTTTTACATGCTGTAGATATTCTAGATATTATAACAAACAAATGCCTGTTAATTATTCCTTTTATTATGCTAATGACAATACAGTGGTTAAATAGTTTATAATCTCTCTTTTTGTAAACAGAGATATTACTTAACTTATTGCTTATTTTATTTTCCCACCTACTTACAATAATTTCAAATGTTGGGGAAAAAAAGATGTAGGGAGTGGAATGTTACATTAAAAACAAAGAGAATAAAACCCCAAACAAACCATGATCTGAATTGGAAACCAGGTTTTAAAAATGTAATATTTTATGGGGCATGCTGGTTTATGCCTGTAATCCCAGCACTTTGAAAGACAGAGGCGAGAGGGTCATTTGAGCCTAGGAGTTTGAGACCAGACTGGGCAACACAGTGAGACCTCATCTCTACCAAAAA
The DNA here is from genome assembly GCA_963574415.1 of Tarsius wallacei. Lineage (NCBI taxonomy): Eukaryota > Metazoa > Chordata > Mammalia > Primates > Tarsiidae > Tarsius > Tarsius wallacei. Next base: position 6,186 of record CAUYQG010055934.1, on the reverse strand, counting down.
TAAATAATAATAATTAGCTAGGCATACTGACACACAGCTGTAGTCTCAGCTACTTTGGAGCTGAGGCGGAAGAATCGCCTAAGACCAGGAGTCTGAGCTGTGATCATGTCATTGCACTCCAGCCAGGGCAATGGACTGAGACCCTGACTCAAAAAAAAAGAATGTAATTTTCAGTTGCACAAAAGTTACCATGGCATTATCTTTCTTTTTGTGTCTGCTGGTGATTTAATTTAGTAGTTTTAGAAAATGTGTCCATTGCGGTATTTAAAAATTCTAATTACAGCAATTGGGCAAGAAGTTTCCAAGTACAAGGAGTGTTTGTAGAGAATCTGTAGGACTGACAGATGATTGACAGGTAAACAACCCTGCTGTGCCCTAATATTCCACTCCATGATGCTAGACTGTAGATACAACATAGGCCTCAGGAAGTAACCACCTTTCAATTTCTATTAAATGCTTGGCCTCATGGTTGTAGGCAGTATTGTGCATTAGTGGGGTAAATGTGCTGCTTTCTTTTACTCTGCCACACCACCCCAACTGAGTGTGGTATGATATCTGTGAAAGAAACAAATGGGAACTTTCCTTTAATGTGCTGAGCTGACTTCAAACTCTGAAAAGCAAAACGAACTGCAGATTTCATCAAATAGATGGAAACCATCTAAAAGTGAATGAAGGGGGATAGCATTTTCAACTTGAAATGTTCTGTTTATGACTTACCAGTGCCAGTGTGAAATTGCCCTTTCTTTTCTGCTAATGCAAAGGCTGACAACTCAGCATGTACACACGCATTATGTTATGTGCAATCAGAAGCTCTTGAGACTGTCCTTGAACATGGTTGACTGTTAATATATCTTGATTTTCAAAATGCCAATTTTTTTCTCTCTCCCTTGGACTCAGGCTTTCTTTTCTTAATTCATATGCATTTCTCACTGAGCTTCTTAGTCTTTGTTTTTGTTTTTTTTTTTTAATCTTTATAACAACAGCCGGCTTTAATAAAACATATTGAAATAGTTAATACAAATAGATGAGTGCTGTCATAAACAATGATTCTTTAAAAAATACCCATATGTTTAGTATAAATATAGAGTTAAAGGATTTACCTGATATGAAAATTTATATTTCCCTGAATATTAAAATTTGGAAGAAAGTCTTCTGTTTGTAACCATTTTATCTTTCCTAAAATGTTCTAATGATTGTCTCGGAGCCTAGAGGCAAAATGTTCTGAGGGTTTTTTTTTTCTCCCCTTCAAGTTGAATGCTAAGAATTTGGATGTTTTGAATGAGCTGTTTGCCAGAATATGAGGCGTATTTCCAGATAAATGAGAAACCAAGTACAGTAAAATCTGTGTTTGCTAACCAGCAAAATCTGAAAAGTCACATTTTTTAGATTCCCCAGGCAAAATTGTCAATCTAATAAATGTCAATAAATGTCAAATGCAATTGAGATAGGGCAGGGCGACTATGGTAGGAGTAGGGCAAGGTTGTTAAAGATTCATTATATGTTCTTGTGCTTAATTTTTAAAAATCTCATGGAGCTTTTAAAATAAAAAATGATATACCAGTGTCAGTCATGGCATTTCCATTCCTTTGCCAGACTATGAAAAAAAGAGAAGTAAAAATAGGAGGCCAGTAGGAATTAACTCTGAGTTAACTGTAACCAATATCTTGTCTTCATAATATATTCCATAACAAAAAAAATTTGTATTCGTGTATTCCAAAGATTTGCAAGTTATTTTAGATCTTGGAACATGTTTTCCCATAGAAACCATGTTGTAAATGTTGGTTCAGTTCCCAGGTCAGTACACACAGCCTATTTAATCCATGTGTATCCAATAGACAGTACCATTGTTTGCTTGAGTCCTGGGTCCTAAAGGCGTATATCCTGCAAAGAGCACAGTGATGGGTATTTTCTGTTCGTTTTATGCAAAGAAAATAATCTTATAGGAATTTCTAGAATAAACTGATTTTGGTATTTGACCCTTCTTTCTGTGCTTCTTATTCAGATATCATAAAGTTCTTCTGTGGACCTTTGGGAACATCAGAACCCACATCTTGCTGTCTTGCTTGTTAAAGGGAAAGCAATCTGCTTCAAGGGACTCCTGTAGGTTGAGGCATCTTGATTTCTTTATCACCCTGGACCTATTGATAAGGAGCATTAACCTCAATGTTCTAAATGACCAATTTTTAAGAAAAATAGCAATGTACAGTTGAAAAAGATTTCTGAAGTATGAAAAAAATGCAATTAGGGTATCACAGAAACATCTTGATATGTTGTGGGAGGTTTAAGAAAACCTGGGTCCTAGTTGTGATTTTTAACTTCTTTCTTTTATCCCCCCTTCATAATGCCATATTCTGATTAAAAAACTATGTAAGTTTTCACAGTAAATCTTATAGTGAAGGTGGCAGAGCCTTTGCTGAGGTGTGGCAATATCAGAGGTTGATTGTAAACTCTTTGTTTGGAAATTGGAGATTTTAATGTATTGCATTATTTTTTGATAACTGCTAAATTACCATTATTTGTAATTGCAATTTGACATTTATTTCAGTGACTGCCTTACCTTTTGTAATATGTTTTTCCAATATTCTGTATTCATAAATGAATAGAGGTTGTATTATTTTCTGTGTTCTTGATTCATTCCCCCTTTGCCACACCAGTTGCATTCAGACCTGTTGGGACAAGCAGGTTGAAGACAACCTACCCAGTTAGCTGAATCATAGCATAGCTGCTTCTTAAGAGAGATAAAGCTCTGTATTGCTTTCGCAATAAGAATGTACAGACTTTTTACAAATTTTATTACCAGAAAATTATCTCAAAGTGTGCTTTTTTTGTGAAGTAACTATTTTACTTTCTTGTATTTGGTTCAAAGGATAACATGTGTTTTTCCAATGAGGAAATAAATCAGTGGCATTTATGATATGATATTATATACCTCGTTTGGATATCTTATCTATTTCACAAAATTGAAAATTAATTCCTACTTTCTACAGTTTATGCTGATTTTGATAATTTCTTTCCATCTAGAGAAAAATAGGGCCGAACATAGATTTTTCAATACAGTTGTAGCTCTTTAATTATGTATACATTGTTCATTTTGCTTTTTATTTTTATTTTTAAAGATCTGATTATGTGTGTGTTGCGATGGTCAAAAATGCAAACTTTTCAGGCCCAACAGGGGGAGCCAGTTCCATATTCTTTTGCAGTTTCCTGGCATTATTGCAATTGCCCATTTGTCAAATGCTTTCTTTTTCTTGGCTCTCTACAGGGCTCCATAACAGATACTCTTCATTACATATGATGAAGTATTTTATGCTAATTCTTTGAGTCATTAATACTAAATTAATTACTCTATCATGGTCATGCTTGGGAAACTCTGAAATAGAGTCATTATTTTCAAATGCATGGTATTTTTATCCAAGGTAATGTTAATCTTATAAATATAACCTTTTGCAACAAAAATCAGTGTAGAAAGTATGAAACATTTTAATGCTTATAAAAATCCTTTTGATACAGTATATTAAGACAAGTTCAATAAAGATGGGAACATCGCTTCAAATTTTTAAACTAATCAAAAGTATAGAATAATTAAAATCACATGCCTCTATTATATGATTTTTAAATAAACCACATACTTTGCTTTAAAAAAAAGATTCTAGGCTAAGTTCAAGGTCTACCACAATGAATCATTTAAGTGGTATTGAATTCTCATAATTGTTTGGTTCTGTGTTATATTCTCAGTAAAGAAAGTGGAATGGTTTTACTTATTTGAATTATATAGGTTGTATTTTGGCAAAAGTCATTCTAAGATTACAAAACTTTTCAATCTGATATTTAGATTCATCTTGACAAGGGACATGGAATTATATTGTGTAGGGATGTTATTTTGTTTTCATAGTTTATATAAAATTTCATAATGTCTGCACATTTATCACTTTATAAACCTTAATTCCCTAGCTAGCTACATATCTATATGTCCTAGGCTATAATATATGATTAATTCATGAGTTGTTTCACACACGTGGATGTATGCAGACACACCCACTCACAAATACACATACATTCTCTTTATCTTCATTTCCTATGTATTCGACATGTTTAAAATGGTAATGAAAGAGTATAATGTGTTAAATATCTAACTAATGATAGATTACTTATCATAAATTTCAAGAGGACCAAATCACCAGCTTACAGTTTGATTTTAGCAAAGGAGGATATATATATATACCCTCTCTCTGTATACATATATGAGAGATAGATAAAATATGTACACCTATATTTATAAACATAATTTTATAAATATATATATAGATATATTTCTCCTTTGGGACTCTTCTTGCTTCTTTGTAAACTTAGCTTTTTTCGACTAGAGCTTTCTTTGAATATGATTATGGTACCAGGAGCCTAGAATGCAGCAGTATTTAGTGAATTTTCCATTTTATTTTAAAAACATTGGATATGACATATATGATTTTCTAATTAAAAGTTAACCACATTAGTTTTTATCTTACCTTAATATTTGGTACATTTATCATATGGTAGATAACTTAATGAAAGTTGGATGAACCAATGAATGAATGAATGAATGAATGAGTGGGTGGATTTCTACTGGCTATGGACCCTTGAGCAGTATGTATACTTGTTTTCTCATACATTAAACTAGATATTAATGTTTTGCTTTAATTATAAAGTTGATGGGCAAATCGGATGAGGTGTGAAAGAACTTTACAGATTATAAACATTTTAAATTTTACATTTATGAACGAGAAAAGTAATTTTTATAATTCAGGTTATTTTGGATATATCTTTTTTATCTTAAGAAAGAGACAAGTATGTTATTGCGTATTTGAAAGTTTCTATATAAAAATGTCTCTTTTTTTGCGGTGCAGCAGTGAATCATGCTTATAGACCTATGTTTGCTAAAGTTGGATTTTTATTATTCCCAGTTACCCTTTTGCTCTTCATGCCTCAGAATGTCACTTTGCCCCAAAAGTCAGGCATTAAGGGGGCTTGCTAACTCTTCTAGTCCTGCTACTTACGTAGCATTATTTTCAGCCTCCCTACTTTTAATTGAAGAGCCACGTAGTTAAATTATCATGCCATGAATTCTAATTCACTAGAAGAGTTCAGGGGAAAAAAAAAAAAAAAAACTCTGTTGAAAGCTTTCCCAAATAGCATTTCTTTTAAATTGATGAGTATTTTACTAATGAGATATTAGTAGGGGAAGATGTATTTTCATTTGTAAATACGAACTGAGATCTTTTAAAAAATGGTTAAAGAAGAACATTTTAGAATAATCCAATCCCTCCTGAGAGAAGTTGTCTTGACAACAGTACCATTTATAATTAGAATTGATGAATATTTTATTTCTCGAAGGAAAATTCTCCCTAAGTATGCTAGACAGGAATCAGGCTAAATGTTCATCAGACTCAATTATTTCTGGTACCCAAATATACTGACTATTGACTTTTAGACTCAATAACAATCAAGCTTTACATTTTAGTTTGTAAGGACATGTTTTTCATAAACATTTCTTCCTAGTGTTCTATGAGATAAAAATATATTATTGACTTCAATTTAAAGAAAGAGTACATAGCTAATAAGTGGCAAAAATAGAGCTAGAGAAATGAAGATTAGTTTTTTTCATCATTTTAAAAAAGGGTGCAGAAACATATGACACATTACAGAGTTATGCTTTTGCTCATGTTGTAATGTAATCTATTTTTTTCTTATTATTGAATTTGTATTTTTTTTTTTTTGAGTTGGAGTCTCACTCTGTCGCCCAGACTGGAGTGCAGTGGCCGCTCCTGGCCACCACAGCCTTGACCCGCTGGGCTCCAGTGATCCTTCCGTCTCAGCCTTCCAAGTAGCTGGAACTACAGGTGCGCGCTACCACACCTGGCTAATTTTTTTTTAATTTATTGTAGAGATGAGGTCTCGCCAACTTGCCCAGGCGGGTCTCGAACCCGTGGGGCTCAGGCAATCCACTCACCTCAGCCTCACAAGGCGCGGGATTACAGGCTGAGCCACCGAGCCCGGCTTGAATTTGTATTTTTTTTTTTTTTTTTTTTTTTTGAGTTGGAGTCTCACTCTGTCGCCCAGACTGGAGTGCAGTGGCTGCTCCCGGCCACCGCAGCCTCGACCTGCTGGGCTCCGGCGATCCTTCCACCTCAGCCTTCCAAGTAGCTGGAA
>CAUYQG010055932.1:0-15061 GCA_963574415.1 Tarsius wallacei | reverse complement strand
GTCCCCTGGCCTTCCTGGGCCTCAGTTTCCTCACCTTTCTTGCTTCCCCTTTCCCCTTCTTTCCTTTCTTTCTTCTTTTCCCCTTCCTTCTTACTTTTTCTTTACTTCCCCACTTCCTTCCTTCTTTTGCTTCCTTTCTTTCCTTCCTTTCTTTCCCCCTCCTTCCCTTCCTTCCTTCCTTCCTCCATCTCTCCCTCCTTCTTCCTTGAAAAAGAAATAGGTAGAATGTAAGAACATACATCCTGACTGGTTTTAGTGTGTGGGCTTTTTTCATCACAAAAGAAAACCTGAGAAAATGATTCTTATATCCATTTTTTTCTTTCAGGAGATCAATAAAACTATATAAAAAATAATGCTTCGGTGGTCAGAATTCAGGAAGACATTCAGAGCTCAGACGCGGGTCCTCAGCTTTTCAGTGGCATCTGTAGATCTGTCATCGGGAGATGACTGCATCACCAGGACAGTAACTTCAGTCATGGTGGCCACAACATGGTGGGGGCTCCACTGTGGCCTCACTGCAGCCAGTTATTGACCTAATGGAAGTTGGAGGTGACAGTCAGGGATGGCAGAAAAGTGGGAGTTTCAGAGTGAGGTTTTGCAAATTTTAAGGGGTGTGTCCCCAAGCAGCTGGACCACTGCAGTTGGCTTGGGAGAGCCTAAGTGGGCAGCCGTGGGCCTCCCCTACCTTGGGGCCTGCCCTGGCAGCTCTGCTCCTCCTCCATGTTGCAGTACAAACTCTGTTTGCCTCCACTGGCCCTGACCTCCTATCTTTTCAGACACAGAAAAATGTTTCGCTTCAGCTTTTGCAATGCAAATATACATTTTTCAAGGCCATTTTCATCTCAGAAAAGATGCAAATACTGTGATGATCCTGAAGAGGTTCTCCGCAGGACAGGTGGGACAGGCCACACAGCTTGGGCACAGGGAGCTGGACAGGGTGGCTTGGCCTCAGCCCTTGTCCTGGTTTCCCTCCATGAGTCTCTCCACATCCCCCTCCTTCTCAGGCCCTGGAGTTCTATCCAGACCTCAGCAGCTTCCAGGGGGACCGGCTGTATTTTCCAAGCTGCTGGCAGTTTCAGATTTCCTCTTCACAGAAAGAATAAAATGCTTCTGATGTGCTGGAGGATCAGAGGGAAGGGTGAGCCCTCCCTCTGAGAGTCCACATTCAATGCCCACGAGCCTCAGGCTCAGATGTGCTCAGCTTTCCAAAAGCCCCCACTGCTTATGCACTCTAGCCCCTCATGCCATCGCACCCTGACAGAGGGCATTTCACACCACTTGATGCTGCCTGTCTGAGGTGCTCCCCATGCCTCAGTGACTCCCTTCACACCGCCAATGTTGCCTGAGGTGCTCCCCGTCCCTCAGCAACTCCCTTCACACTGCCCAATGCTTCCTTCCTCAAGATGCTCTTGACCATCTCTTACCCAGGCCAGGCCAGGCACACGGTGGGTGTTGTGATTGTAAAAGGCACTGGACAAAACTCACAAGCTAAGAATGTATTTACACTCTTAAATGGTTGGAAAGAATTGAAAGAATTATGTTTCATGACACGTGAACATTATATACAATTCAAATTTCCATGTCCGTAAATGATGTTTAATAAAACACAGCCACCCCCATGAGTTCACATGCTGTCTCCTGTGGCGTTTACACTGGGCAGAGTTGAATGGTTTGCAGCAGTGATTGTGTGACCTGAAATAGTTATCACCTGTCACTCAACAGAAAAGTCTGCTAACCCCTGTCCTGGAAGCTAAGGTCTTTCAGATGGGAATATCAGTCTTGCTCTTCCAAATTGTAAGTTGTCCTGGGGCACTAATGGCTACTCTCTCACTTTTTAATTATTTTTAAGGCTATTTATTCATTTGAAATCTTCTGGCAATGACCCTTGGTATGATCTACCAGTAGTACTCAGTTCCCACCAACCAATTAAGTATCTGTGATGTGCGGTGAGAGGAAGGCTCTCTACAGAAATGGTAAGGAACAGAGATACACACAGGTCTGCCCTGTGGTGCTAATTCTAATTTGGGGGAAAAAAATCAAACAATTCATGACAAAAGTCTGATTGTTTTTTCCATAGAGGAGTTAGAAGGTGCTCAGAGAACAGAGTGTAGCAATACCTTAGCTCGTGTAGGTGGCATCAGGCAGGGCTTCCAGAGGAGGTGACATTTCCAGTGAGATCTAAAGGACAAGTAGGCGTCATATCAGTCATGAGCGGGGCGACATTTACATGGAAACAAACTTCTATCTTGTTTAAGTTTCTGTTATTTGAGGGTCTTTGGTACATGCATCAAACCTATATCATAATTAATGCATGATTCAAGCCAGAATTATACAATGTCTTCTTCCTGTAGCACTGGAAGTCAGCACCACTGTGTGGGTGGGTTTGGGGACAAGTTGGAGGTTCCAAGGGGAGAGGACTTGGAGTTGCTGGCTGTGTCTTTCTCTCTGGGGAGGCTTTTGTCTGTTGGTCCCTGGATGTCTTCTCTTTTTGAGTCAGAGTTTCACTCTGTCACCCAGGCTAGAGTGCACTGGCACGCTCATGGCCACCTCAGCCTCGACCTGTTGAGTTTAAATGATATTTCTACTTCAGCCTTCCAAGTAGCTGGAACTACAGGTGTGTGCCACCACAACCAGCTAATTTTTTTGATTTATTGTAGAGACGAGGGCTCTCTATGTTGCCCAGGCTGGTCTTGAACCCACGGGCTCAGGCAATCCTCTCGCCTCCGCTTTCCAAAATACTGAGATTACAGGTGTGAGTACCTGACAGGATATCTCTTTTAAAAAGCAGTCCCTTGTTGATTTCTCCCTTATCAAAGTCCCCCTAAGTTAGAACCTGCTGATTCTCAGCATGCATCACAAGCACTTTGGGCACTTTATTTTATTTTTTAAATGTTATTTTGGATTCAGGGGTACATGTGCAAGTGTGTTACGTGGGTATCTTGCATAATGTTGAGGTTTGGGCTTCTACTGAGCCCATCACCCAGGTGAACATGGTATCTGATGGGTGTTTTTTCTACCCTTTCCTCCCTCTAATCCCCTCATTGGGAGTCCCCAGTGTCTATTATACCCATGTATACCTCATGTTTGACTCTCACTTACAAGTGAGAACAGGTGGTATTTGGTTTTCTGTTTCTGTGTTAATTAACTTAGAATAATGGCCTCCAGCTGCATCCATGTTGCTGTAAAGGACATGATTTCATTCTTCTTTATGTCTATGTAGTATTCCATGGTGAATGCAGGCTACATTGTCCTTAGCCAGTCCACTGTTGATGGACACCCGGATTGGTTCCATGTTTATGCCATTGAGAATAGTGCTGCAATGAATATATGAGTGCTGGTGTCTTTTTGGTAGAATGATTTATGCTCCTTTAGGAATATACCCAATAGTGAGATTGCTAGGTTGAGTAGTAAATCTATTTTTAGTTTTTTGGGAAATCTCCAAACTGTTTTCCAGAGGAGCTGAACTAGTTTACATTCCCACCAGTATGAGCGGTCTCTTTTCTCTGCAGCCTCACCAACATCTGTTGTTTTTTGACTTTTAAATAATAGCCATTCTGACCATTGTAAGGTAGGATCTCAATGTGGTTTTGATTTATATTTCTCTGGTGATTAGTGATGCTGAGCACTTTTTCATATGCCATTTAGCCACTTGTATGTCTTCTGTTCATGTCCTTTGCCTACTTTTTAATGTTTTTTTTCTGTCAATTTGCTTAATTTCCTTATAGATTCTGGATATTAGTCCTTTGTCAGATGCATAGTTTTCAAACAATGTTTCCCATTCTGTATGTTATCTGTTTACTCTGTGATTTTTTTGTTGTTGTTGTTGTGCAGAGGAAGCACTTTACTTTAATTAGGTCCCACTTATCAATTTTGGTTTTTGCTACATTTGCTTTTGAGGTCTTTAGGACGTCATAAGTTCATTTCTAGGTTGATATCCAGGAGAGTGTTTTCTAGACTTTCTCCTAGGGTTTTTATAGTTTGAGCTTTTATGTTTACATCTTTAATCCATTTTGAGTTAATTTTTTGTATATGGTAAGAGAAAGGGATCCAACTTCATTCTTCTGCATATGTATAGACAGTTTTCTCAGCACCATTCATTGAATGGGGTGTCATTTCCCTAATGTTTTTGTCAAATATGAGTTGTTTGTAGATGAGCAGTCATTCCTGTGCTCTCTACTCTGTCCCATTGGTCTATGTGTCTATTTTTGCAGCAGTATCATGTTGTTTTGGTGACTGTAGCCTTGTAGTGAAGTTTGAAATCAGGTAAATGATGCCTCTGGCTTTGCTCTTTTTGCTTAGGATTGCTTTGTCTATTTGGGCTCTTTTTTGCTTCCAAATGAATTTAAGTATTGTGTTTTTTCTAGATCTGTGAAAAATAATGCTGGCAGTTAGATAGGAATTGCATTGAATCTGTAGATTGCTTTAGGCAATATGAGCATTTTCATGATATTGACTTTTTCAATTCCATGAGCATGGGATGTTCTTTCATTTGTTTGTGTTGTTTTTTATTTCTTTCAGCAGTATTTTATAGTTCTGGTTGTAGAGATCTTTCACCTCCTTGATAGATGTATTTTGGGGTATAGTACTGTGTGTGTGTGTGTGTGTGTGTGTGTGTGTGTGTAATTGTAAATGTGGGCCCGAATATCTAAAAATGAAAACAAAGGCCTTTTATGTCATGATGTCCCTGCCCTTCTTCAACCACGTCCCTCTCTGTGAGCCTAGCCTCTACTCTGAAGGACTGTCTTGACCCTTGAGCTCCTTTAGAAAACTCTCCTCGTTTCCCTGCCCTTGAATGGGGTCCCATTTAATGGCACCAGTCTGGTGGGAAACTTCTTGCCACTTTTGTTTTTAAGGTGGAAGAATTGTCTCTGAGGTTTGGTAGGTAGAAAAAACAACACAGGAATTCATATGGAAACACAAACTCCTTATTCTTTATTCATATTTTTTTCATTAAAAATGAGGTCGATCATACTAGTTGCAAGTTTAGTTATTTTTCAAGAATCAATATATTTATTGAAAGTTCAATCTTGAAGGAAAACCTATCATTACAAAGAATGCCACAGTAATTCTTGCCCTTCAGTTCCATAAAACTGACAACTGATTTGTTTAAAATTTCCCACAGGTCTGTTTTATCTCTCTGTTAAGCTGCTTGGGCAACTTTTCAAAGTAGGAGGCCTGTAGCACTTATAGAATTATAACAATTTATTTATTGATATTGAGTTAACTTTACCTCTAGCTCAGATATCATGAGAGTTTGAGCAGGAAGATAACTGACTGACCTTTTGTATACCTGCAGTTAAATGTATTATCTTTAGTGTAGGCTCTTCCCAGATTAAAGGTTAGTAAACTTTCTTCTGTAAAAAATTTGGATCATAACAATTTGAGGAATTGTGGGCTATACAGTCCCTGTTAAAACTAGTGAATTTAGGCATTGTACTGCAAAAATAAAAACTTTATTTACCAAATCGTTCTATGAGCAGAATTTGGTCTGCAAACTCTAGTTTGCCAAACAATGTTCAGATGATTAATTTTTATAAGGTCAGAAAAAAATCTACACTTTCCTTAATACCTATCTTCTTGGTATAGAATATAAATTTAATTAAAAATGCTTAAGAAAGTAAAAAGTGAGTATCAGTACTCATTAACTGATTAAGACTATCCTAAGCATCCAGATAGAGCCCTCTTAACCTAATCTTAATTCCATGGCCACAGTATATTTCTCTTGCTAGAGGTTGCCTTGCTGCCAGTCAGTGAATACTGCAGGAACATAATCCTCTGTCTGCACTTGCCTTACCTGGGTGGATTCCATCCTCTGATCCCTTTGGTGGCCACTACCTACCTCAGAATCAATGGCACAAAGTTTCCTTGGTTCTTACCCAACATCTTTCACTATTTAAACTCAGTTGTCCTGTGTTTTGGTTGAAAGCCCCAGTTCTCCCTCATAGCAGAACCACCTGGGCAAGAAGAATATCCTTTCACATCATCCTCAGCAAATCACCTCCAGAAACTCGCAAATGTTTCCTTCAGCTAGACCAGATGAGTCCTAAAAAGAGTTTTTCAAGATCCAAAAAAGGACCTATGCTCTTTACTAATTTTCCCAAGATTTATAACAGAAGGGAGAGATGGGGCTCAGACTTTGTAAGTCCTGCTCTGAACTGAAATCTTTACCACCCTACCTAGATAATAGCCGTAGGTTTGCTCGAAACAAGTAATCCTATCTAGAGCATGGTAGAAATTCAAAAACACATGTATTTGCAGCCAAGAGCTCTGCTCTGTGCCCTTCTGCATGGGCTGGTTTTCCCATAATGTCTTATGTATTCTGTTTGAGCCAGTCTTCCTCCGACCTACCTCTTGCCCCCTGTATTCACCCTGCACCGTGGGAACAACAGTGCTCCAGGTTAGGAAGCACCTGAAAATCATACTTAGACCATCCTCATTGCTGCACCAGTTGATGTAAAGGGTGCTGGCTAAAGTTACAGTTTTTCAAAGTGTATAATTATTATTGATTAATTGTGGAAGGAATTGCTATTTTTCAAAACACAGTACTACAGGCCTTTAAATTTTATTTTTTCCAACTCATGTGAAATCTCTGCATCTTCATTTTATATTGAAAAAAATAGAGTTCAGTGTAGGGTCATGATTTGCCCAAGATCACACAATTGTCTAGGTTCAAGATTACACAGTCAATGCTTTTGTTGGCACACATGTTACCAGTGCTAGGTAATACTTGATTGGGGAAGCTCACCTGGGCTGGGGAAAGCAGAGATTTCTGCCTTATTGTGACAAAGGCAGGCATGAAGGGGTTGTGAACAACTGTATACTGAGTTAGAGGTAGATCTGCCTTTGGACCCACGGCCATGCTACTCCACTGGACTGGGCCATTTAGAACAGGCTCAAGCTTGGCCTCCTGGTATCTTGAGGCATGTACTACTTTCTCTGGGGTGATGTCTTTATTGGCTTCTTCTCATGAGCCTTAACGGAAAACACGTGTCCTATACACTCTTTTGAGGGTGGTGACTCTCTCCATGACCATGCTTCCACTACCCACATTCTACAGATCCTTTCAAATAACAGATTTTCTCTTGCCTTTTTCTCATATGCTGGACTCTCCAGTGGTCTTTTCTTTTTCTTTTTTTCTTTTCTTTTTTTTTGAGTCAGAGTTTTACTGTCATCTAGGCTGGAGTGCAGTGGCACACTCATGGCCACCATAGCCTCGACCCGCTGTGCTCAGGCGATTGCCTTCTGCCTCAGCCTTCCAAGTAGCTGGTACCACACGTGTGTGCCACCATGCCCAGCTAATTTTTTTATTTAATGTAGAGACTAAGTCTCATCAAGTTGCCAGGCTGGTCTTAAACCCCCAGGTTCAGGCAATCCTCTCACCTTCGCTTTCCAAAGTGTTGGGATTACAGGCATGAGCCATTGCGAGCAACCTCCAGTGACATTTTCACAACCAGAGCTCCCCTGTGAAGTAATGCATCTCAGCTTTCTTCATTTCTTTCTGCTAGCTCTGATTTCTGCTCTCAGATTTTCTTTCTTTGGTGGACAATGAAGGAGTAGAGATGACCTGGGAAGCCAGTCTGAATTGTGAGATGGGAACCTTGAGAGGTGCCTCCCTTTCTTCTCTGTGCTTCATCTGCTGATCTGTTAAAAGTTGTCTTGTTTTTCTTTTTAAAAAATTTTTAAAAATCGTTTATTTTAAAGATGTGGGGTACAATTCAGGGTTAGGTATACAAATATTCATTTTTCTTTCCTCAAAGACTTATAAACTTGCCAAGGATGGTGACTCATACCCGTAATTCAGGCACTTTGGGAGGCAGAGGCTAGAGGATTGCCTGATCCTGGGGGTTGGAGACCAGTCTGGGCAACATGGTGAGAACTCATCTCTATAGAAAATTAGAAAAATTATCCGGGCTTTGTGACATGCTCCTGTAGTTCCAGTCCCTTGAAAGGCTGAGGTGGAAAGAATCACCTGAGCCCAGCTGGTTGAGGCTGTAGTGACCATAATCGTGCCACTGTACTCCAGGATGGGTGACAGAGTGAGATTCTGACTTAAAAACAAATAAACAAACCACAAAAAAGACTTATGAATTTAACATAGGCAGAGTTAGTGCTACAAGTTCTCTGGAACAATAACTTGTATTATTCTTTGGACAGGGAGCTTACCAAATCCTTAGTCATTTTTGTCCAGCATGTAAAGTTTTCAATTTGGAAAGCACAGGCTATTGGCCTGCTGCTGGATTGAAGGAAAAAGAACCACACACTCTTTTTTCTTCCTTAATATTTCTATTTCCCCTATCCTGCTAACAAATATGGTTTTTTTTTCCTCATTTTTTTACGGGCTAGAATCCTTATGATCATAGTGTATACTGAAAGATGAAATGAAGCCATACTCCTTCCAAATACTATAACTAAAGAGATCACACTTTGAACTTCAGATTCAACTTTTCTGTTTCCCCAAGTGAAATCTAACTTGTAAAATCTCCATGAAGGCATTGTTTATGGAAGATGGTTGCAAAAACTATGTTCCCCCACTGAGTAGAGCTCAGTTTTTACAGGTGAGAATGTTTTGAGTCCTATGATATTACTCACAGGCTCCATTGAACTTCGATTACTCCATCCATCATGTGGAAATAATCATGTCCCACAGTCAACTGGGTTGCTCAAGCCATGAAAGAATAAAGGAAAAAATAAAAGGAATAGCTTCAGGGAAATTCAGACTCATTTTCTCACTCTGGAGTATTTGAAACTAAGGCATACAGCAATAAGGTGGGAGAGAATGGGGTTCAGAGCCTACCTCCTTCATAGAGTTCAAGACTGTGTGGAGGCAGTTTTCCTACCTTTTTAGGGTCTCCCCCGGAGGACACAGTAGGAACACTGAGTCTTCTCTCATTCCCAAAATGAAGCTCAGTGGTAATGGATCTCTGCACAGTGCTTTGCCTGCCTTCCTGCTTCTTGGTGCCTCTGTGAGTTCTTCTGCTGTCTGGGAAGAACAAAAGTGCCTGAGACACAAGGAACCACTCACTGCGAGTTCTACTCTATCTTTGAACAGGCAGGGTATGACCAGAAGCAGTCCTGACGCGCTTCTGGGATTCAGCCTTTGGCAGGGTGCTCAGATCAGGCTCTATTTAAAGGAGGATGTCCGGACATTCCATCTTCCTCCAAGGATTAGTTCTCTCACTTCCCCTGAGCTCTAGTGCCTTATAAGCACACTGGCTTCCTCTGAGACTGGAGACCGAAGCTGGAAACATAACTTTCCTTTATCCTGTGAATGCAGAAATAGAAAGGCAGGGTATCTGAATGTTTGTGCAAGAAGGTATGTGGTTAAGAGTGTGAGCTTATCTGTATACTTGTATTCTTATGTTAATCAGAGTATGTATATTTACAATTTAAGAGCTATTTTGTGCAACGTGAAAATGTCTTGATATGCCTTGTGTATAAGAGACAGGATTTGCACGTGGGTGGGAGTGTTTGTATAAGCATGTGTATATATGAAAGTATAAATAACTTTGTTTTTAGTATGTATAATTAGTGTGCTATCATCATGCTGTGAGTGCAAGGTTACTGAATCTACATGCTTTTGAAGGCACCTGATAATGTGAATTTGCATATCAATATGTGTGCATATGGGTATATATAAGAAGTATAGGTTTGATGCAGATGTTGACAATCTATTGGGTCTTCAGTGTTTACTGAGGTAGATATTGTCCCAATGTCCCCCACTTATAAGTGGGTGATATTTAAAGAGGCAAAAGAAATTCCAGTGGAGAACCTGTCATAGTCATGTCTGCAATTTTGTGAGGCTGCAGGGCCCTCTTCCACCAACCTGAACATGAGGCCTACACAGAGTCTCCTCTCTTAACTGCTCTATTGGGCCCTGATGATATATTCTCATTTATTTTTTTCTAAGCACTTCCTGATTTTTGAAAATCTAATGTTTGATGAAATGTCAGAGGAAGATTTGAGAAACATTTAAAAAACAAAAAAAAATTTATTTGTAAATAGTGCAAAGCTGTCAAACTTGAGAAGATATGCCTCACATAATACAAAGTCCAATATACATTGAAAGGGAGAAAAATAGCATAAAAATTACCACAACTACCAGTTTTATATTAAAGTGTATATGGTAGACTGTGATCATCATAGTTATAAAAGTCATGATTTACTTTTATAGATTAGCCTACAAAATCAGAAATAAAATTGTTTTTGTTAGCGAGTCCAGGTTTATAGGCAATATTCAAGGTTGTATTATTTTGGAGATATGGCTGACATTGGCATTTTGGTTTTAACTCTGGTTGCAAATTATTTTTCTTTACTTCTTTTAACTTTGGTATGTGAAGCACTCACTATAATGAAAGCAAAATAAAATTCAGGCCCTTTTCTTCTTTTTTTTCTTTTTTGGTCTTATTTTTTCAGAGGCACTTTCCTCCCCATACAGAATGTAACATCTGGGGTAGGTCCTGTGTTTTCTCATCTGTGACTATTTTACTGTCCCAAATGCCACAATGGTTCTAAGTATACATGACCCAGGCTCCTGTGTAACCCCTCGTGCCAACCACACTACTTTTCAACTTGACTAGGGGATGCCAAGCTGAAAGGAGCATGTGATAGAAGGGTCAGAATTTTCCTGATTGATGCTTCTAGAGGCTCCTCATGGTCTGAGTCTTTCTAGAGCTGATACCTCCACAGGACAATCTAATGACTAGGAAGTTGGCTCATAGCCCTGCTTTGAAGCCCAGACTCCACTGGAATGCACATGGATTTCTGGGTAGTACTGGGAGCCCAATAAAGGTTGGTTACAAAAAACTTGCAATCATATCAATCTGCAATTGTAGGGTTATAAGGGCAGGGTAAAAAAGATGTTTGGAAAGTAGGTTTTGATGGAAGAAGTTGAGGATATTGACATGAGAATTCTGGGGCATTTCAATATATCTTTGTACAAATCTGGGCCACATCCATAGCCTCATAGTTCTTATATCCTCACTTATGTTACCTTTATCTCCACAGTACTTCAGCTCATCATGTATGAATGTGACCTGAACCTTACTATAGCTCAGATACCAGATCATTAAATTTTGGGGCATCCCACCCTTTAACTACAGCACCCATTCTTTTAGGTCTTTTACTCATTGCATATTTCTCCACATTATCAATTCATATACAGACACACATATATATATATACACATATGTAATATGAATGTGCACGTATAGTAGATGACATATATTATTATATAGGCCTATATATGATATTTAAAGAGATAGATATAACACCACATATGTATATCTCTAACCTTCTTTTCTCTTAAAGTTTTTTGTATAAAGTTTAGTTCTGAAAGTCTGTCATTTCAACCATATTAATGAACAACGTTGATATCTATTCTTCCATCACAGCTACAATTCAAAGCGTCACTGTCTCCTGTTAGCCCTGTGCCACTGAGAAGCTGCTAGAAATAATAACACGAATGATCTGCTTGTTACTGTAATGAGTTCATTGTAACAAACCTTATCTGAGCTTTTAACATACCCCCCAAATTTTTGTATTTCTCTCTTTAATTGTGCAGGGGACATGATATCAGAAAATTATAATAGCTATAATAATAATACAGTGACCTCCTGGCTAGGTACATTGTTTTAACTTTGTACCCTAAACTATGGTAAAGATCTTTTGTTACTTTCTGCATTTCATCAGGAAGTAGAACTTCCAGGCCTTCTGTTGAAGATTAAACCTCCTCATTTTGGGCCTGTGAATGTGTAACATGGAATGGCTTTGCCTGCCTCATTTCTCTTATTCATTTAAGCATGATGCCGTCACTATCATTTTCTTTCTCTAGGGTATGTTACCACATTCAAGTAGGGTGAATCAAATCTGATTAGAGGGAAAATATCTAGGTCTATGCTCTGCCTCCCTCTACTTCCATAGAGAATCCTTTTGATGCCAACATTCTAGTGAGGGTCCTCGGCACTGCAAAGAAACCAAGATATCTATGTGCCATGATTGGACAATTTTTTACCTTTTGAATTTTGTTCCCCCCAAATTTATATCTTGCTGCCTATATGTTGACGCCCTTACCTCTAGTACCTTAGAATGTGACCTTATTTAGAAATAGGATAATTGCAGATGTAATTAGTTACATAAAAATGTGATCATACTAGATTATGGTGAGTTCCTAAACCACAATTACTGCAGCCCTTATGTAAAGAGGAAATTTGAATACAGAGATACATACACAGTGAGAATACTGAGTTGACATGAAGATAGAGATCAAGGTGATGCATCAACAAGCCAAGATTTCCAGCAAACAAATAAAAGCTAGAGAAAAGGCATGGAACAAATTCTTTCTCATAGACAGCAGAAGGAAGCAGCTCTGCAGCAGAAGGAAGCAGCTCTGCAGACACCTTGAACTTGGGCTTCTAGCCTCCAGAAACTGTAATGCCACAAATTTCCACTGTTTAATCTACTCAGTTTGTAGTATTTTATCATGGCAGCACTAGAAAACTAACACAACAATAAATACATTCCATGAAATTATTCCATATATAGCTCCATCTATAAATAGTTATACCTCACATGGGCTAATGAACTTTCAAGTAGTTTTAATGAAATTGCTTATCTAGATAGGGACTGTACAAACATATTTGTCATACATCCCCAAAACCCTAAGGGTGGCATTTTATTTATGTAAAAATAGATCAATACATTTTTGAAACAATTATAACTCATAAGTAGCTTCAATTATATAAGTAATTGTTCCTCAGTGACGGAAAAATGTTTTTATGATGCTAGAACAATGGAATATCTGTATGAAAAACAAAATGAACTTCGTTTTCTTTCTCAAAGTAAAAATTTTTTAGTTGAGATGTAACATAAACCTAAATTTTAAAGTTAAATCTGTAAAGCTTCTAAAAAATGAGAAATAAATATTTTTATTAATTTGGGAAAAGTAGATTTCTTATGCAAGATACAAAAGTTATTAGCCAAATTGGAAAAAAAAAAGAACAATTGGTTTTATCAAATTAAAAAAAAACCTACGTCAAAAGAAAGCATTAATGAAGTAAAAAGGTAGGTCACAGACCAAAAAAAATATTCCCAGTGCATATATCTGACAAAGAAAGCCTTAAAATCAACTAATAGGACAATCAACTCATAAAAAATACATGAAAATGGTTCAAACAGACACTTTACAACAGAAGGTAGATGAATGGCCAATACATGTATGAAAAGGCGTTTGACATTATTATTCATTAAGGAAATGAAAATGTAAACTACAAAAAGGTAACAATATAAACTCAGTAGATTAGCTACAAATAATTGCACTGGCAACACTGAGTATTGGTAAGACTGAAGAGCAATTGGGGAACTCACAAATGGAATATTTTGGCAATTTCTAATAAAATTACACCTCCTTTTGACTAAGCAATTTCACTTCCAGTGGCATACTCTGAAGAAATGATTTATATATTCCACCAAAAATGTCTAAGAATGCTTATAGCAGCTGCATTCATAACAGCTAGTGTGGAAACAACCCAAATATCCTTAAATCAAAACTTAAAAAAATTTGCCACACTTATCCAACAGAATACTACTCATAAGGAAGAAAAAAAATGTAGAGCCAAAAAAAAGTATGTATAGAAATGATATTGTGGCAGCCTGCCCAGATCACAGCCTCTCCAGAGCGAGCAAAACAGGACTTCCGGCAAGATGGTGAAGGGGCAGTTTGGTCCATGAGACCTTCCATGAAAGAGAACACCCATAAAGACTCTAGTTCTCCCCTGGGGGCTGTGGCTCTCATCGTTGCCAGCCATCTCTTCACACACTGCTCGGCTGCTGCTTCAGCTGACTCTGCCTCTGCTGCCATCGCCGCTGTGGTCACCCCACCCCTGCCTGAGGCGACCCACAGCTCCCAGACCAGTGAAGCTCCCGCTAAGCACCGCACTACTGAAAGTACTGCTGCTGCTGCCACTGCCATGCCCCACCCCTTACCCAGAGCCAGGCTCCAGGAGCTTCTCCCACACACCGCTGAAGTGGCGGCTGCCACCACCACTACCGTTGCCTGCTCACTCCTGCTCCCTTCTGCCCTGGGCGGCCTCGGTGCTAAGCTGGTCTGCATTGCCCAGCCATCTCAGGCTGCAGTGGAAAAAGAGATCAGCTGGAGCTGTGAGACCTGCTCTACCCACCTCAGCCATCTCCCAGCTTGGGATCCAAGGTAACAACATCAAAATGGGAGGGACAGAAGCCCTTCCCCCATGCTACATAGACAGAGGCAAGATCTGAGTGGCAGAGTTGGCAGGCTGCCCAGATCTGAACCACCCCCCACAGCAGGTGAGGGGCAACTGACCCTAACTGTGAACAACTCTATCAGCCTGCAATGACAGCTAGAAATCAGAGCTGAAAGGGTATTGGACTTAAAGGAAAAGTCTCAGAGTGTGCTTGGTTCCCTTGTTTGAATTTTTAAAAAAATTCTGTTTGTCTTATCCATCTTTTTTCCCCTTTTCTCTCTCTTCTTACTGTTATCAATAACATTTTCATACTTGCTTTGGTTCTGTTAGTTTACTGACTTTATTCTATTCTATTCTATTTTTTTCCCCTTTAGACCTCAAGTTTGTATAGGCAAATAGTACACCAATAAGGAGGTTGGTTAGCTTGTGTGTTTGTATGATTGTATGTTTTAGTTTTTTCGTATGTTTGTTGGTTTGTTTGTTGTTGTTTTTCTTTTTACTTATATCTGTCTTTGTGTCTCTTTTCATTTGTTTGTTGGTACGCTTGTCTGTTTTCCCTCTTACTCTTCTCTCTTTCCACCTTCCTCTTCCCCCAACTCCCCGTTCCATTCTTTTCCCTTTCCTTACCTCATTTTGCTTTCGGGGAGTAAACCTATAACCCCACTGCATGGACAAATTGCAAGGCAGTGGGAAGTGGGTTCCATATTATCCATACACTTGTTAGTGGTTACTGGGATCTGCAGATAGATTTTGAGTCACAGCTCCCACCTCAATTAAATCTCAAAACTGCAAAAAGGATCGCCCCTAACCTACAGTCCAGCTCTAGAATTGAACAAAGCCAGAGG